>VDFB02348196.1:0-49698 GCA_007258455.2 Sequoia sempervirens | reverse complement strand
TTGTGAAGGTGGTGGTGGGAGGAAATTTAATGACAACTTTGGGTTCCATCTTGAAGCAAGGTCTACCATAAGACTAGGGAGACTTAGGTAGCTTTGTGATGAAATAGGTAATATTCATTTAATACTCGCCACAACCTTTGTCTTGTATCGTGATTTTGGGGTCAACGGATGGGGTTTTAGATACAGATGATTTAATGAGAGTGGAGGGATTGACATAACTAGATGAAGTGGAGATGGAAATGGATGCAAAATATTCTCGATTGATAGAAACTTGGTGTTCGGGAAATCCCCTTAAATTAGTGCAATATTGGAATGGATCATGATCGCCAATAATCATGACTTTGGTGCCATTATATGGAAATTTCAAGCATTGATGATAGGGGGAAGGCACAAATTTCATGGTGTGAATCTAGGGTCTACTAAGGAGAAGGTTATATGGAAGTTCAAGAACCAAGACTTGGAATGTGGTGTCCATAACTACAGGTTTGACTCTGAAAGGGAGTGTGATAACACCCTTGAAAGAGTGTTCTTCGTCATCATAGGCTTTGATTACAATACTCTTGGTTGTATCTACACATGCTTCAGAATAGCCCAATGCCTTAACCAATTTTAAGGTGTAAATATTTAGTCCAACTCCACCATCTACCAGGACTCGTCTGACCTTGTGTTGATGGAAAAATACTTCAAGGTGCAATGGGTCATTATGGTTATACTTTCGTGTAGAGTATTCTTTGTTGGAAAAGGATACATGGAGTGAATTGGCCAAGTATCCAACCATGGTTTCAAATTGGTTGACTCTAGGTCAGTAGGAATGGAGGTTTCCTTCAAAGCCTTATCGAGGATAGCTTTGTGTTTAGGTGATAGGCATAACAAAGTTCAAGGATAGAAATTTGTGTGGGTGTCTTTCCCAATAGGTCAACAAGATTATATTAGTCTTTAGATTGTGGCTGCTTTGAAGAAGGACTAGATAAAGTAACTTTATCCCTGTGAGTAGTAACGACGCATTCATGAACCTTTTTAATGGTGACTGTGTTGACATAGTCATCAACGACATGGAGGTGATCAATTATCTTTGAGTAATCAAAGGAAATCTTGGCATAATGGGTCTGGTTGTCTATCTTTTGACCTAAGGTGGAGGGCTTTCCTGAACCATGGTCTTGAAGTGGATTCTTGAAGATTGTATGGTCTTGATTGGAAGTTTGTTGTTGTCCTTCGACCTATATGGTAACATTTTCAATTAGGTCTTGGATTATGTTCTTCAATTGACGACATGACGAGGTCTTGTGCCCTTTGATGTAGTGGTAGTCACAAAATTTGTTGTCATCCCACCAAGATGGTTTGAACTATCCTGGGTCGTATGGTTTAGGATCTTGGAGGTGTATGATATTTGATTGTACTAGCTTCTTCATGAAAAATTCAATCAATTTCGGTAAAGGGGTGTATTGTCTTCGTGGGTATTGCCTTGGTTGTCTTAGAGGTCCTCGTTCTTGATTATTTTGAACCACGTTAGTTGTGTGGTCATTCGGGTTAGGTGCTTTAAGAGTCAATGTGTGTCTTGTTTTATTTATAAATTTTAGGTCTATGACTCCATCATTTGTTACGTTCTTTTTACAGGACCAAAACTTGCTTTTGTCATTAGAGGTCTGTTGGTTGTGTGTGTTTTTATTGCCATATGTAAGTTCACCTTGGGAAATTAGGACCTTTTCTAGTGCCATTCCTTTCTCAACTAAGTCTGCAAATGTGGCACAACAATGTACTTGTAAAGGGTGTTTCAACTTTGACTTGAGGTTTTCTATGAACATATCCACTTTTTGTTTTTCAGGAATCTCGACAGGACATTGCCTCACCATACTATGCCATCTTTGGAAGAAAGTAATGAAGGGTTCTCCCTCCTCTTATGTCAAGTGGCATAAGGTAGCAATCGTGACATCATTTTCAATGTTGTAAGCATAATTCTCCATGAATTTATTGGCAAGGCCATCCCATGACTTTATAGACCCTTTAGGTATCAGTGTAAACCATTCAAGTGCAGGCCCAATAATACTTCTAGGGAAGAGTCTCAAAAGATAGGAGTGATCATATGTGACATCCACACAAGCAGTGGTGAATTCTCGTATGTGCTCGAGAGGAATTCTCTTTCCCTTTTACTTAGTGAAGGTAGGGGTAATATATCCAGGAGGGAAAGGAGGCATGTATATGCTAGTGTCATATGGGTAAGGATGTAAACCATCTGATGAGTATGTCTTCTTGTTTGACACTTGCATCCCTTCCACTTGCTTTTATAGGGAAGCCAACTGGGCAGTCAGTGTGTCTATTACAGGATTGTTGGAAACATTGTTATGAGGTCCCATATTTGTGTTGTGTGGTCCCATGTTTTGTTGAGATGACATGTTTTGGTTCAGAACATTGTGAGTATGTGGTGGATTTTGATTGTGTCTGTAAGTATGAATGTGTGATGTGTAAGTTGGGATGTGAGAAGTGATTGAGCTATGTTGCATTTGTTGGGTGTGTTATCCATGTATATTTGGATTTCCAAAATAGGATCTATGGGTATAGCCATGTGATATGTTTAGAGGTTGTGTCGTTTGTGATCCTCGTCCTTGTTGAAAAGGATTATAACCATGTGAAGTGTTTGTATTTTGACTATGTGGGCCATTTGTGTTTTGTCCTTGCAAGGTGTTTGTATTAACATGAGGACCTTGTGACATGGTGTTTGTGTTTGATTGAGGTCCTTGTGACATTGTGTTTGTGTTTGATTGAGGTCCTTGGATGAGAACCCATCGTGCCTTAGGTCTACCAAGGATGTTAGATGTGGATGCCCTTATGGCCTGAGATGATGACCCGAAGGGAGTAAATTCCAAGCCAAAGGGTTGTGTTGTGAATAATGGTTGTGATATGGTTTGTGTCATGGGTTGTGACATAGATTGTGTCACAAAGATGGAGGAAGTGTTAGTAGTTGTAGTATTTGGGCTTGTTGTTCCAATGGGTATGGAAATTGTAAGTTATGGTGTAGATTGTCCTTGGCTTGTTTGTGTGTTGACCTTGGGTGGCGTTGCTATGTGTAAGGTATTGACATCAAATCCTTGAGATAGTTTAACTCCTTCATGTAATAGTTTGGATAAATATCGTTGAGGGTCCAACATGAAAATTTCATCCACAAGAGAGGCAACATCAGGATTTTGTGCAACAAACTACACTTCTTCTATGAACACATTTCTATCTTTGTCTCTAGCAAGGAATTGTTCGAAAGGATTTTGTGTCTTTGGTTGTTTATAGGATGTAGTCCCCAAGTTGACATGGTCATGACTTTAAGGTTGGTATTGTCGTGTGGATTATTAGTGGTATTGTCAAAATTTTGGGTGCTAGTGTAATTGTAAAGGTCATCATCATCATGAAAGAGATCCATTGCTCGACGTTTCTTTTGCAATCTAGTTTCAACGATATAAGACTTGCTCAAAATGAAGGTGGATGG
The DNA here is from genome assembly GCA_007258455.2 of Sequoia sempervirens. Taxonomy (NCBI): domain Eukaryota; kingdom Viridiplantae; phylum Streptophyta; class Pinopsida; order Cupressales; family Cupressaceae; genus Sequoia; species Sequoia sempervirens. The sequence goes on along the minus strand of VDFB02348196.1, from coordinate 46,226 downwards.
TATGAGGCTAAGACTAGATATTTTTGGTATTTTTGAAATAAGGTATGCCTAAATGTAATACAACTATTTTTTTTGTATTTTGAGGATAAAATTTGTCTAATGTATGCAACAAGACTAAAAGTGATAATGATAATGTTCGATGTTATGAAGTTTAGAATGTAAGAAATGCTCTTTTAGGTCTACAATGTTGTGGTATGAAGGACACAAATGACTAAGAGGTGATGGATACCTGTAGTGAACTTGAGGGCTTAAACACTTTTAAAATATGTAAGAATAGGATCACTAAATATCCAAGGGTAAACTAATTTTTCAACTAGGATTGTCCAATGGCCTTTTTCTAGGACAAGTGAAAAGAGTGACAAGGTGAGTTTTCCAACTAGACTTGTGAGTAGGAAATTATCACCAAAATGATAAGGGAAAAAGTTAAAAAGTGAATTGGTCAAATGATAATCTTTTGTTGAAGTAATGATTTGTGCCAAGGTATATAAAGAGTTCCTTTATCCTAAAATCCACAAGGTGTCAAGCCTAAAAGTTTAAAAAAGGTAGCCTAATGTAATGTTTGGATATGCAAGTAATGAGGATGCTAAGGTACCTAAAATGGTGACCTAATAATGGAATGATGATATGCAAGGTGATTTGAGAAAGTTTCTAATTTTAAACAGGAATCACATCAATAATTTGGTCTGAAAATGGATCTCAAAGGTTTGAATATGATTTTGGCAAGAGTCTGACCTAATTTTGATAATTTTGTTTGAAAATGTTGCTTGGTCTAAAGCTATGAAGTGTTGCAATTTTCAAGTGTAAGGTTTATTTGCTTGTTTGTTTGAAAGACACACATAAAACACAATGTCTTGAGTTTGATCTTGGTGTGAAATAGAAAAAACTTTGAAAGCACTCTATACAACCCTAGGCTTCTCAAGAGATACCACTCGCTAGATCCCCATTCAGATTTCTCCAACAACTTAAACAAGGCTGAAAGTTAGAGACTTGGTGGCATTGGCTCCCCTCGATGACACTCACTTCTCGAGCTCACCAAGTCTCAATTCCCCAAAGAGGAATTTCTTTCTCTACACATGCTTAGTGAAGATGTGGGGCAGCTTCAGAATGACTGTTCCTGCACTAGCAAGTGAAAGGGATTTTGGCCACTATAACAAAGGTTCTTAGTGAATACTCGGGGACACCTCCCTGCAAGAATCCAACAAGCCACTTAAGGCTTTAATCACTCTACTAGGTAATCTTATACGTTTTATGGTAGGTACCCTGTTTCGAGTGACACTATATGACAAGGGAAAAGACCGTCGCGAGGACTTGACGGTTTAGTCTTATCCTTTTATATACTGGCCCAAGCGAAAAACCAGTTGGAGTCATTCCCTCTTGTGGGACAAGTCCCTCTAAAGGTAACAAAAGTGAGACAAGTATGTTGTTATTGATCTCCAAGATCGCATAAAGCACGAGGAGAGAGCATACACAACACCTTTATCTCACACTCACATGGGGTTCATTTAATGCCAAATCCAAATGTGTGGGTGGTTGTACAAAATGTCTAAAGGTGTTTCTAATTCTCAAGAACACCAAATGGTGCGAGAGAAGAGAATATGCACCTAGAAACAAAATGCAAACCACAAGACAATAGTAAATTTTAACCCCGCTTATGATGTCAAATCAAACACTCAAGTTCTTGTTAGACCCACTAATCATGCTATGTGAAAAAGGCACGTAAGATAAAGCAAATGGGAGGAGGAGCCCTGCAAAGCACGATTAGTAGTTTTAACCTCCAATCTTTGACAAATGAAAGTTCAGATTTTAAATTTCAAATCTTGAACACTCAAACCTGCAAAGAAAAAGGTCAAAAATTAGCCACAAAATCAAAATTAAACTAGAAAGAAAATAACAATAATCTAAAATTAATTTAATCTAAAAATATGATTAATCTAAATTAAAAATTTAAATCTAAACTAAATTAGAAAAAAATTAAAATAAAAGCTAAATTATAAATCTAAATTAAATTTAAAAATCTAAAAAGATTTAAATTTTAACTAATTTAGAAAAATCTAAATTTAAAATCTAAGATCTGAACTTAGTCTAAACTTAAATCTAAACTAAATAAAGGAAAAATCTTTAAATTAAATCTTAAAATTAAACTAAATTAAAAATCCTAACATAATAAAAAAAACAAATCTAAATTTAAATTAGAAAAATTAACATCTAAATCTAAAATCTTAATCTAACAAAAAAATCTAATCTAATTTAAAACTCAAAAAAAGAAACTAATCTAAATTAAAAGTAAAACCAATCTAAATTAAAATTTAAAACTAAAAACTAAAAACTAAAAACTAAAATTAAAACTAAAATTAAATTAAATTAAAACTAAAAACTAAAACTAAAAATTAAAGTCGAAGATTTTATTAATGGGCTTGATGGTGCACTGGGACTTGGATGGAGCTACGCGGAGGACTGGTGCGAGCTAGGGCCTACGTGCCCTAGCCCGTTTTTCTTTTGGCACCCGTGCTCGAATTTTGAGCCTTCTGTTGCTGGCGGGGGGGTTTTTTATTTAGTGCAGGGGTTTTGCGGTGGTCAGGCAGGGGTGTCTGATCATTTTTAACCTGCGGGTGGGCATTTTTTTTGCCTAGTTTTTGTGCGTGGGGTGTCCCTGGTGGGTGGCATGCGGCAGTTTGTGGCAGTGGGTTGCTTGTCCCATTTCATTCTCTTTTTTGGTTGATGATTTGGTTCGTTGGGCCATGGAGAATCGTGGTCTAGCTTCTTCTCAAGTTTCCTCAGGGGATTTGGAGATGAGAGATCCGTCTTTTCCTATGCATGCCAGTAGTAAGGAACAGACAAGTAAACCCCAATCTGGGGAAGGTGCCTCATCCTCAAAAGGGATGTTTCGAATAAAAAAAGTGAACGGATGTCTGGAGAGATCTGAAGATTGTCTAGTTTTGGTTATTCAGCCTGAGCAAGTTTTGGAGGATGTTGAATATTGGTGCAATCATGCCCTTATTTGCAAATTTTTGGGCCTTCATCTCTCTTTACCTGTGTTGGAATCCTGGGCACGTCGGGTTTGGAACCCTGAAGGAGATATGGAGATTCTTTTAGCAGCTAATAACTATTTTCTGGTTATCTTTTCAAACATGTCGGACATGAATAGGGATTTTGAAGGAGGCCCTTATTTCTTTAACCAGGTGGGGCTCTTCATCAGGCCTTGGCACATGGGCTTTAACTCTGCTGAAGAGATCCCCTCACGGGTGCCGGTGTGGGTTCGATTGCCGAGGCTTCCGTTGGAATTCTGGAGGGAAGATATTCTTCATTCAATCTCTTTGCTTCTTGGGAAATCTGTGGGATCGGCTACACAAACTCAAGATCACAAGGTAATTTCTTTTGCTCATATTTGTGTAGAAGTTGATTTAAATAATCCATTACTAGATTCTATGGAGATTTACATGGGTTCATCTTCTTGGATCCAATAGCTGGATTACGAGACCCTACCATTTAGATGCAAAATTTGCCATGAATATGGTCATCTACATCGCAGATGCCCCAGATTTAAATCTCCCCCCTCGGCTGCCTCTGGACCTCATAGGGATGACAAGGGAAAGGATCCTTTGTCTGATGGGTTGGCTAATAAGGAGGGATTTATTCCAGTGAAGTCCCGTAACAAAGGTAAAGGCAAGAAGAGAACCTGGATGGATAGACAAAATGATGGCACCTTTAACAAGTTTGAGGCTCTTGATAGCTTAGTCCAAGAGGAAGGAATTCCAGTTGAGCTCTCTTCTAGGGATAAAGGTCAGCATGAGGCTCAAGATGAGGATGCAAAGAAGGAGGATCAAATTTTATCTTCAGGGAACCAGCAGGTAGGTCAGATGGCTATGGTGTTACCTTCTCAAGTTCAGGATATTGGAGATCTCCAGGGGTCACAGGCTCTGATGGGTACAGTTGTGGTGGCTTCTGGTCCCCTTGCTATTAAGGGGACCTCTGATCCTGTGAAGGGTAATAAGGCTTCTCCTACCTTAGGCTTGCAGCAAAAATCCTTTAAAAAGGGGCCTCTAGACAAACCATCAAGGAGTGGAAGGAAGACTGATCAAGAGAAGGTCAAAATTATGGGTGATACTTTGGTTGAGTTTGGGTCTATGAAACCCATTGATTCTCACTTCTCCCACCCCCATAAATGATTGAATTATCATGGAATGTAAGGGGGTTGAACAACATCCCTAGACAAAAGGCTATTTGCAAATTAATTGAGTCTCAGTCTCCTGATGTGGTCTTTATTCAAGAAACCAAGCTTACAGTGGATGGTTTGGCTAATTGTGCTCTGCGTATTTGGCCCCAAGGCTATTGGCAGGGGGTGGGGGCTTTGAGCAGTTCTGGGGGGGTGGCTTGTTTCTGGAACCCAAGGAAAGTTTCCCCCTTATGGTGGATATCTAGCCAGTCTTCCATTTCTATGGTTGCCTCTAGTTTTGAGACTAGAGAAAGATGCCTTTTCTCCAATATTTATGCTCCTACTAATTTTTCAGGTAAGTCACAGCTTTGGGCTCACATCAACTTCATCCGGTCTCTGGAACCGTTTCTCCCATGGATTATGGCAGGTGATTTTAATGCTGCTATAAGTTTGGAGGAAAAACACGACAGATTAGCCAGATTGGACCCTTCTTCAAATTTGCTTAGAGATAATATTGGTTTTTTGAATCTAATTGATATCAAGCCAATCAATGGTGTGTTTACTTGGAATAATAGGAGGTGTGGTGTTGAGGCTATCTCAGAAAGGATTGATAGATTTCTTGTTTCCTGCTATTGGATGAACAGTAGGTTGATCACCAGTTCAGAAATTCTTGATTGGAGGGGATCTGATCACTGGCCTATCAAGCTCTCGGTCACTGCTTATGGAGTCACCAAAAATCCTTCTTTCAAATTTCAGTTGATGTGGTTAAGAGATTAGTCTCTGCATGATCTTATGTTGGATTGGTGGTATGAGGGGATGCCTGCCCATGGGACAACCATGTTTACTTTTAGTAAGAGGCTCCAACATGTGAAGTATAGGCTTAAGAGATGGAATAAACAATGTTTTGGGAACCTACATGCTCAAAAGATGGTTGCTCAATCCAAGTTGGATAACATCACTCGTCAGATTCGGGACCAAGGGTTGACTTCTGATCTAAGTAAAGCTGAGTCCTTGGCTCTTAAGGGATTAGAAGAGTGGGAGCTTCAGGAGGAGATCTTCTGGAAGCAGAAATATCATGTTGATTGGCTTCAAGAGGGGGATAGGAACACTGCATTCTTTCATAATTCAGTTAAGGCTCGATGGTAGGGGAATTCTATCTCCTCTCTTGTTTCGTCTGAAGGGGCTCAACTCTCTTTCTGTGCTGATATTTCCAGGGAAGCTGTCAATTATTTTTCAAACCTATTTTCTAGGGAGGATCTTGCAGCTAGGGCTGAGGAGAGGGCCATCTTGGATTGCATTCCCCACCTGGTCTCTGCTGAGATGAATGGGGCTCTCTTAAGTCCTATCTTGTTACCTGAATTGGAGAAAGTGGTGTTTAATATGAAAAAAGGTTAGGCTCCTGGCCCGGATGGGTTTCGATTGAGTTCTTTCAGGAGTTATAGGAAATAATAAAGTTTGATCTCCTAGAGGTGGTTCAGGAATCACATAGGAACAAACAGATGCTCAAGTCCTTGAATTCTACTTTTTTGGCTCTCATACCTAAGAAGGAGGGGGCTAATCGACTGGTTCAATTCAGGCCTATTGCGTTATGTAATGTTGTTTACAAGATCATCACCAAATTGATTACTGAGAGGCTCAAACCACTCCTTGGTACTCTGATCTCTGTTGAGCAGGGTGGTTTTGTTGAAGGGAGGCAAATTTTGGATGGTGTTGTGATAGCAATGGAAGCTATTCATTCTATGGATAATTCTAACGAGAAGGCTATGTTTATTAAACTTGACATGGCTAAAGCTTATGATCGGGTGAGCTGGGAGTTCTTACATAAAATTATCTTGGCTTTTGGCTTCGATGGGGAGTGGGTGAATTGGGTTCTTAGTTGTGTGACCTCATCCTCCTTCTCGGTTCTCATTAATGGGGAACCTTCGGGTTTGTTTAGTGCTTCTCGGGGACTTTGGCAAGGGGACCCGTTATCTCCTTATTTATTCATTATCATGGCAGAGGGTCTTGGTAGATTTATTAAATCTCAAGTGAGGCAAGGTCTTATCCAAGGATGGAGCTGGAACAATTCTCTTCCTTCCTACTCTCATCTTTAGTTTGTGGATGATACTGGGTTGATGGGCATGGCTAGAATTAGTGAGGCAGTGAACTTCAGTAGAGCTTTAGACATCTATTTGAAGGCTTTAGGTCAGTGTGTTAATGAGGAAAAATCCTCCATTTATTTCTTTAATACTCCTCAGCTTATTCAGAGCAGGATTGCTAGGATCCTTAGATTTCAGATCGGTTCTCTTCCCTTGATGTACCTTGGGATCCCGTTGGCTTTGGGATCTCAACGTAGAGATTATTGGCAGGGGATTTTGGATAAATTCCAGAGTAAGGTTAGTCATTGGACTTACAGATGGTTATCTTCTGTTGGGAGAGTGGTTCTTCTAAAGAATGTGGTGCAGTCTCTCCCAATTTATAGGTGTTGTGTGTTGGTTCCCCCTTTCACCTTTGTGAAGGATTTTGATGCTCTATCTCAGAAATTTCTTTGGTCAGGCAGCCTTCTTTCCTCGAAGTGGAGTTTAGTCAAGTGGGAGTCTGTCTGTAGGCCAATGCATGCTGAGGGCCTTGGTCTTAGGTCTATGGCTCTTGCTGTCATGACCTTGGATGCCAAGCTGTACTAGAGGTGGTGCAACAATCAAGATCAGGATTGGGCTAAGATTCTTTCCCACAAGTATTTCCTGGTGTTGATAGCCTTGATTTGTCACGGCTTGCTTTGCTGGGTAAAGGTTCTTGTATTTGGGATACCCTTAAGAAGGGAGCTCAGCTGATTAAGGAGGGTCTCTTCTGGATCTGTAATAGAGGCTTTGATGCTCTGTTTTGGCAAGACTCTTGGGATGGCCACCCTCCCATTCTTTCTGTCTTCCCTCAGCTTCAGCCTCTTTGCCATATTTTTTCTGAAGCTAGTTGGATTAAGGTGGAGCATTTTAAAATAGTCAAGCGTATTGGTCAGGTGGTGGTGGCTTGTTGGAAGGACCTGTAGGAGTGGCCCATGGGTGGGTCTGTTGAGGATCGTGCTATTCTTACTAGAGTTTTGGAGGGCAGGCTCTGCAGCTCCCTTAATGGGAGGGACGTTTTGGCTTGGAGTCCTAGTCCCAAAGGTAAATTTATTGTTGCTCAAGGCTATGCCATGCTTGATAGGAACTTACATGGTCCGGCTGAGGTGCACTGGTGGAAGAAGGTTTGAGACAACTTTTCTTGGCCCAAATGCAATTTTTTCTTATGGTTGGTTGCTCAGAAGAAGTGCCTCACTTGGGAAAATCTCCACAAGCGAGGTTTTTAGGGACCTTCTATTTGCTTCCTTTGCTCGCACAGTGAGGAATGTACCTCCCACTTGTTCTTTCTTTGCCCTTTTTCTAGAGAGATATGGCATAGATGGTGGGAGGCTTGGCATCATGGTTGTATTCATGCTACCTCCCTAATTGAATTTTGGGAGAGTTTGGGTAGGCCTCCAGCGAAGACTTCTTTCTTGCAAGTGGCCTGGTCTGTTGGGCCTATTCTCATTCTCTAGAACCTTTGGCTGGAGAGGAACCGTAGAGTTTTTTGTGGCTCCAATTTGGGAAGTTTCCAATTGTGGAAGAAGATAATTAGTAGGCTTCAAGAGACTATTTCTGCTAAGTGTGATATGTTTGAAAATACTGATCCTAGTGATCTTGCTATTTTGTGAAATTTGAACTTGGGGGATAGTAGAAGGGGATGCCTTGCCGGAAGAAGACCCTGTCATGTCAAGCAACGGGTCTATCGGGATGGGAGGTGGATGCCTCCCCTGGTGGGGGTCCTAAAGATTAATACTGATGGTTCTTCTCGTGGGAACCCTGGTCATGCTGGTGTTGGGGGTATTGGTAGAGGTAATGATGGTGGTGCGGTTTTTCTCTTCTCTATTTACAAAGGTCAACACTATAATAATCTGATGGAGGGCCTAGCTATTAAGATTGCAGTTGAGCGGGGATGCTCTTTAGGCTGGAGGAGGATCATCTATGAGTTTGATTCTCAGATTGTTGTGGATATGCTGAACAACCAGAGTTTGGATGATGTTAATTGGCAATTAGCTTCTGTGGTCAGGTAGATTCTGCGTCTATGCAGTTCCTTGGATTTTGTCTCCTTTTGTCATATCCCTAGAGAATGGAATAGAGTGGCCGATTGTCTGGTGAAGTGGGCCTCTAAGAATGTGGATGGTTGGGATATTAGTGGAAGGGATGAGTTACATTCTGATCATATTGGGACCCTGGAGGGGTTATTAGTGGAAGACAGGAATATGTAGTGTTGTTGTTGGGTGTTCTGGTGGTGGTCTTGATCTGGTGGGCCGCTGGCCTTTGCCTTGTACTTTGGATTTGATTGAATAAAATTTTTACCCCTTCTTTTTAAAAAAAAAAATAATAAAAAAAAAACTAAAAATTAAAGTCTAAAGTTAAAATCTAAAAAAAAACTCCCCATGGTTAGCCGCAACAAGCCCTAATACAAATGGCTTTGATGAGAAGAAGACAGAGCTGCTGAAGTTTGTAGGGAAGCACTTAGCTCAGTTTACACAACAGGAATTGATCAGGTAAATATCTGAGAAAAAAATTTCAAGATATCTTAAAATCTCAAGTGTAAAGGAGTCGATTCGGCTTAAGATCTGTTAGAGATGATTAATTTCTCCCAACTTTTGTCAAACTCAACATTAAAAATAGAAGTTTCTGCCAACTATTTTTGAACCACTGATTAAACACAACATTTGAAACACAAGCTTCTACCATAAACTCCTATCTATTGTTCAACGCATGTGCTTGAAATATTAATCTAACAAAAGCTTCTACCACTGATTAAACACAACATTTAAAACAACAACGTTTACCACTGATTAATACATGTAAAGTCAAAATAGTATGTTGAAGATGCTTTAGAAATTTCAAGAAAATGTGATTAGTAGGTGTAAAACCAAATCCCAACTACGTAATATAGTTGCAGGTCATTTTTCCATTGAATATAGTGAGTAGAGATTTATATGCAAAATACACAATGTGGATATAAGCTTCAAGAGCTTAAAGATTAGCACTGCTGATATTATTGGATAAGGATATGCACGATGTGGATATAAGATTCAAGAGCTTATAAATCCTTCAACCGCACCATACTACAACATATGCATAAAATGGATTTATTATGAAGGTCCTTCTTAAATCCCCCTTCCCCTCTTCTCTATTAGCCTAATAGGCTCCGACTATTAAAAATATATATATTTGGGGCTCCAAAGCTACAAACATCGGAACATAAACTTGTTTGTCCTAACAACAATGAAAAGTAACCCCAATATTCTATCCTCCACTATTACTTGATAAAGATGATTATGCTGCTACAATGTGCACACCTAAAAGGCTTACAATAGGTTCCTAAACATTAAATTATCTTGGCCTGCAATTATGTGATTAGCGTCAAATGTTCTATGCTTTGGAGTTGTGGCTATAAAAATAAACGAGCCTTGAAGGTTCTAAACATTCGAAAGTAGAATAGATCTTTCTATCACACCTAAGAGAGGTACCTCTTTGTTGCAACATATTCTATTTTATAAGAAAGATAAAAAATATCATGACCTCCAACATTCATAACTCTAATAAGCCTTAAAGTCCAATTGTAGTTATCATAACCAGTGCTCTAAAGCTGTGAACATCTAAACCCAATAATTTAAAAAATGGTCTAGTTCTTCTAGAAAGATAGGTTGTACCTAAGTAGTTCAAATCTTCCCATCACATCCAAAAGAAGGAAATCAGTCTCTGCCATAGGTGCTTGTAAGGTCAACAATACTTCAAGTTAAACCGACCTCTCATATGTGATATCATAATCAGATCTTTAAAGCTTTCGAGAGGAGACAAAAAAATAGCATTCAACAGGCAGTAGATTCATTACATACATGCAAGAGCATGGAAGTTGTGTGATCAAGCATGTAGCTTAGAATTACATGAAGAACTTGTTATATGCGATCAAGGCGTTATATGCAAAAGAAGAAATTTACCAAGACTATGAAACAAAAGTTGATGTTTTGGATGGTTTTGGTGCAAACAGGTTGCGGTCTAGGAAGTGCTTCTCATGCAAGAATAGCTATGACTTGTAAGGAAAAAGTAATTTACTCAGAAAAATGAGAATGGGGTCTCTGATTTGCTAAAAATAATCCCTCAAACCACTTAACCCCCCCCATAACAGAAGGTAGCAAAATTTGTAAGAAAAAAAAAGATTTCTATAACATGCAGATTCTTTTCATCAGACAATTTTTTTCATCAAACAAAAACATATACCCACAATATGCAAGCGTTGTCAGGTTCACCAAATGTAACTAGGGTAGAATTTTGAGGTTAGCTACAAATAGCATAATAAATTAAACCCCAATCAACAATAGAGAACAAAGGAAACCAAAAGCATAAAAAAACATGAACAATATCACCTAGTCTTCAAGCCTCCATTGATTGACCTCTATTGGTCTTCTCCATCTTGCTACAAATTGTATGATTACCCTCAGATTGAAGTGCAACTATAACCTATGCCTAAGACAAGTAAGATATTGAAGTATTGTATGCTCAAGTACTCAAAGTTCTCAAGCATGCTATGTGTGAAATGAAAAATGACTTGAGGGAGACCTTTTTAAAGAATGTCAAATTGACAATGGATGGCTAGGATTAGAAGTTGGTAAAGCCCTAAGATCAAATGCTAGAAATCAATGTGATGAGGAGCATTAGAGTTAGGGAAACATTAGGTCAAAATTAGGGCAAGATTTGAAATGAAGGGTTGAGATTTAATTGGAGAGAATTAAATCAAAGATGGAGACTAAATGAGATAATGAAGAGATTTGGAGAATCAAATCATTAATAGTAATATGAAGGGAAGTTGAATTTTGAATTAAATAATGGTTTAATTCAAAAGTGGGAATAAGACAAAAGGTAGTAAATAATTATTTTAATTTTTTACTTGGTGGGATGAAAAGTGGGTTAAATAATTAATTTTACTTAATTGAAGGATAAATGGTAATATTAAATAATTAATGGTAATTATTTAATTGTAGGTGAAAAAGAAAAACAAGTAATTAAATAAATTATTTAATTATTGGAGGCAATAAGGATTAATTAGTGACGTATTTAAATAAATAAATGTAATTTATTTATTTAAATAATCATAGAGGAATAATTAATACTTTAATTATGTGAGGGAGAAGCGTGGTCGTCATAGTAAAATATGGTTTGTAGGTCTAGGCCATTTTTATGTGTCTACACTTTCACCTACCCTTATGATTCCTTTTAGAACCAAAAAATACCGGTGCCGTTTACCCCTCATGATTAACAACATTGTCACAATGAACCTTAATACGAACCTAGTATGGTCAGGACCTGACTTAAACGAGCCTTGGGATTATGCTGAGTCAACCTGAGATTTAGGCTATCCTGGTTCAGTCTTTCAAGTAAAAATAGGTTCCTGTGATTTGTTTGTGAGGATTTATCTGCACTGTTGGTGTGTGACTAACATCATGATCAACAAGGATGATGCAAGGCATTGAGACATTTAGGTCTCTTCGATGTTGACCCAAAATATTTCTTTTATCTTTTTCATTTGTCTTGTGTTTTCCTTTTGGGGATGACGCAAGGTGTCGAGACATTTAGGTTTCTTCCATGTTGACTCGAAAGGATTTTTCTTTGTTTTCTCTCTCTTTGTGTCATTCTTCTAGTTCTATGAGTATTTGGGGAATGATAACAGTTCCATGCTCTAAAACAACATTGTAGCAAAGACATACTGACCCCGAATCCATAGATCCCTTATGTATTTCTGGGGGGAACACTTCCTTCCTATTTCATGACGCAACTTATTTTAGAAACATATGACTTGGCATAGGGTTTTTCGAGGAAAGCTCTCAAGTCTTAGGACAAAAAATTGGCTACTTTAAAGCAAATTATCACAACAATGGTGTAGCAACCGCTTTAAAGTGGGGGCATACATCGATGAGATCTTTCGGCATATTTCATGGCATAATTTTTCTTTTCTCTTGTGACAGGTCCTTTTCTTGGTGGTGTCATTAGGTTTGATGTCCTCCAAGAGTGTGCTATTTCTAAGCATATGATCTCCCTTCATGACATCATGCGAAATGAGAGGCATCCCATAAGTGGTAATTTGATATCTTTGACTTGTCCTCTCTTGGAGACATTAGGCACAATGTTCCCTAAGAAGAAGACCTTACATGAACAAAGAAAAATCCCCTTTAACAAAAATTTACATACATTCAAAAGCATTTACAAAAGCATTACATTGTGGTTCCTTATTGAAGTTATCAGGAGGATAGCTTTGGTATGGTTAATATGATGAGAAGCTGACACACTGGCATGAATTTCTCATTGTACAGTGGGAATCTGACACAATGACATGACTTTCTCACTAAACCATCTCTTTAGGATAACTCACCTAGTGGAAAGTTTGAGGTTCCACTAGCCTAGAGTGAGCAACACATATTTTGGGACAACTTACCTAGTGGATAGATTGAGGTTTCACTACCCTAGAGTGAGCACACATATTTTGGGACAACTCACCTAATGGATAAAATGAGGTTCCACTACCCTAGAGTGAGCAACACTTGTTACAGACAAACAACCCCATTCCACATTGAGTTGAAACAATTGTGTTTGATCCTTTTGTTTTTCTTTATTTTTCTTGGCCTTTGACAGGGTATGATTATGTATCTTTGTTATTGCTACATACTTAAGTGTCTTGAATGTCTAATTTAGTGTGAGTTTGACATGGGGTCATCCTCTCACTAAAGTGGGGGCAAAATGTAGTAACGGAAAAAATATCCCTTTTCCTTAATTTGGGAATAACGAACATATAATTAACCTAATAATTGACTTAATTGTGTCTTGGATTAACATTGTAATGTGGAGTACACATTCACATTAATCTAGGGCCCCTTTTTAAACTAAATGTATTTAAACTATACCTTGTTAAAGTGTTGTAACACACTTTCACTCTTTTCTAAGGTTTCTTTAATTAATGGAGCCTAATAGGCCCCTTTTTCAATAAAATGTACCTTAAATTGTACCCTATTTTAGGTGTTGTAAAGTGTTGTAACACACTTTCACATCTATCTAGGGTTTGCTTAATTAATTGTGGTTAATTGAGCTTAATTAAACTCTTTAATTCAAATTCAAGTCTTATTTATGACACCTTCCGAAGGATCCATCCCGGTACCCAGTAAATTCAAATTGCAAAACATTTAATTTGGAAAATTTTAGGTCCTAGAAAATGGTGCTAGGACCCATTCGGGTCCTCCCTCTATTACATATTTGACATGGGTTTTTGATGTTCTTTCACCTTGCCGGATCAAGGTCCTAGAAACTTGTGCTAGGACCCATTCACCCGAGGTGGCGAATGGGTCCTCCCTTAATTAGGATATCCTTTTTGAATTTAATTCTGGTGGGGTTTTAATAATATTTATTTCCAAATTTGATGTCAGCTTGAATTATTTGAATTTTGGGGTTAATCTCTAGATTTAGTACAAATAAGGGGTTAATTCACATAGTTTCTCCTAGCAAGTTTACAAGAGGCCTAAGCATTCAAGTTTTCAAGTATTAAAGCACTTCAAGAGCATTTCAAAGGAATTCTAAGGTAGATTATGAAAAGTTTACTGCAACAATTCAAGATCATTCCATCATGACAAAGGCATAGTGCATTCATGTGCATATTGTTGAGCTAAGATTATGGATGTAGCATTGAAGATCCATCTTGCAAGCATTGTTTCACATCTTATTTGAGATCAAGATCTACATTCTTCATGGCCACTTCATGTTAGTTTGAAGATTTATACTCCAAGACAACTTCCAAGGTATCAAAATTCCATTATTTCATGCTTCAATTACATTATTTCATCATTTGGTTTAATTACTTAAAAGGGGTTTGAACAAGGAAAACCCCTATTCACTAACAATCAACAAGTTTTTCCTTCCCTTGAGTGTGTATTTATAGATTTGCAGGTGTAATGTTGTAAAATTTCACTCCCATGCAATTTCACATACATTCTTGCATCTGATTTAGTGTCCACTCCCTTAGTACTTGTGTAGGCTCATTTTAGCCCTTGCATCAACCTTTTTCCTTCTCAGGATGCTCAAAAACCCCTTTACAACAACTACCCTTCGTGCATTAGCTTTGTGTCAGGCTTTGTGCTTTTCTCGTTCTCATCATTTTGTAGCATGATGTGTCTAGACACTAGTGCACCGTGTGGATGTCCATGCACTATGCTAATGTCTTGTGAAGTTTTAACGTTCAAACGACTATTTATGAGCATGTTTTCCACTTGTCAACTCCTTTTTTCAGTGGTAATAGCTTGGGATGCCTTGCAACAGCTCAAGAAACTTCTTTTCCCTCTTATTCTCTCTTTTTAATGGATTCTTTCAATTCATTTGTTTCTCTTGAGCTCTCTCTTGGATACACTCTCTTTTCCCTCTTGACTCTCTTGCTTGCACAAATCTCTCACTTGTTACAACAACCTCAAGCACTCTCACGTCCTTACAACACTCTTTGCATCACTCTTGGCTCTTGCAACTATCTTTGCCTCTCTCTTTGGCTTCCTTAAGCCTTGCAGCTGACACCTCCCTTATCTTGTGCTTGTGAGCATCTTGGGATTTCACACATTCCCTATCAATTGCATCTCTATATCATGATATAGGTTCTCCTCCTTGAGTGGGGATTGCTTTTATCACTTCATATTTGCTTACTTTGTTCACTTTCTCTATCTATCTGTCTGTCCGTGGAGGTGGGAACACCAAAATTGGGGTTTGATTGAGAAAACCCCTATATAGCCCCAACATTTTCTCTCGATTTTACACATGCCTGTATTGAATATATTCATGTGCTAGAGGCTTCATTACTTGGGTTGTTGTAAGAAAATTTCTTTCTATATCCTCTCTAGTTCTATCATTTACTTTACTTTATTCTAATTCTGTTATATTCTATTACTTTTCCCCATTCTATGAGTTCTTAGCAATTTGATTGTTAGTAGTTGCTTTGCTATTTTCTGTGATAAACTTGGTTTTTGGTCCATATGAGATGCCAGCGTGCCTCTGGGACTACAATGTTGGGAAAATATGTCTCAACCTTGCAATTATATAAAGGTTATTGTTGATAGGATATATATATATATATTTCCTAGTTACACTGATAGGTATACAATGGACGCAAGGGGGGAGAGTGGGATGCATGTAAACAATTTTTTGTTAACTTTTTTAGGAAACTACTAAAATGGTCGACACACATTAGATAAATGATACATTGTAAATCTAAGCTGTTAATTATTAGGTTTTAGATATAATGGTGGATATTTTGTTGGCCTATCTTGCCCTAGAATGTAATCCTATTTTATGAGGCCCTTGTATTATGGCTGTGGTAGAGAGAGATGATGATGTATTCTGAGAGTCTGTTAGTAGTTGTGTTGTCTCTTGATCTCTGAGTGGTGATACTCCTGTGAGAAGCTTTCTCTACAAGTATATTGCAATCTTTGTGATTTACTAAATAATATATTGGGAGGCTTTTAGAGTGTGGGATTTTTCTCCCGAAAGGGTTTTCTCCATGTAAATCAATGTGTCATGGTATGCATGATATTTATGTTTAAGTTTCTGTAACAATTAAAGATATGTAAATTTTTTGTATTATTCTTCTCTCAATATTAGTGTAGGAAGTTGTTTTGTTACCTTAGCTTCCTTACAAGTGGTATCAGAGCTTGATCACCTTTGGTTTCAGTTATGGGTTGTTGGGTTTTTTGAACTAATCTAGATTTGAGTGGGAGCTTGTGTAGAAGATACTTTGTGATCTTCTTGTAGGAATTTTTAGATGGAAAGTTCATCAGGGAGAATAGAGGTGGATAAATTTTCTGGAAATAATTTTGAAATGTGGAAGCTGAAGATGGAGGATCTGTTGATAGATTGAGATCTGTGGGATGTTGTTGATGAGAATGTTTCAAGGCTTGAAGATCCTACTCAGGTTGCTTAATATGATGTTATGGACTATAAAGCCAAGGGTCTAATTAGATTGTGTTTGGAAGACTTTGTTTTAATTAATGTCCATGAGGAGATCTCTACACATAAACTATGGAAGAAGCTTGGTTAGATGTATCAAGCCAAATATTTAGTGAACAAGATTTTCTTGAGGAAAAGTTGTATCCCTTGAGAATAGAAGAGGGTGGACAAATCATAGACCACCTGGAAGCATTCAATATGTTGGTGGCTCAATTGGCATCCATTGGTGCCAAAATGGATGAGGAGGAGAAATGTCAGATCTTGATTTGTTCTTTGCCCGATTTATGGGATTCTCTTGTTATGGCTATTGGGAGTACTTCTGTTATTTTGAAGACTGAAGATGTGGTGGGTTCTTTGATTTCTAAAGAAATGAGGAAGGTATCCATCATTTCCAAGGAGGCCCTAAATGTTCATGGAATACCTAAGGAAAAAGGAAAGAAGAATGAGAAGCATGAAAAATCCAAGTCCAAGGGGAGATCTAAATCTCTTGGAAAGTCCAAAGTTATTTGCTAGAACTTTAGTAAGCGTAGGCATGTTCGTAAGGAATGCAAAGAAGAAAAGAAAAAGAAAAAGAAGAAAAGAATAAGAAAAAGAAGAAATTTGATTCTGATTTTTAGTTCGAGAAGGAAGATGGTGATGCATTCATTGCAGCTTTGGAAACTTGTGTAGGTAATGATGTATGGTTAATTGAATCAGGTGCATCTTTCCATATGACCTTTAATAGAGATTGGTTTTTTGAATATGAAGAATTTGATGGAGGTAAAGTGTACTTGGGTGATGATTCTCATTTAGAAATTGTTGGCCATGGTAAAGTTAAAATCAGGTTTCCTGATGGTATAATAAAAATGATTAATGGTGTGTTACATATCCCTGGATTAGCACAAAATTTGTTATCTACGAGCAAACTAATAGATTCAGGTGTGCAGGTAGTATTTTCTAATGCAGGATGCAAGATGGTCAGAGGTGCCTTGGTGATTGCTAGAGGTGTCAGATATGACACATTGTATAAGCTATATTTATGCATTGTTGAATGCAATAGTACTTCTGTGAAAAGCAAGTCCATGGAAGAAGTGAGGGTTTCACCTTTATTAGATGGTCATGACTTTTGGGTACCTAAGGGTGATATTTCTTCTGACACAAAGTTACCTGCAAAGAAAACTATTATGGCACTAGTGACCTGGCCACATTGGAGAAAAGGGTCTAAGGACCTTGAAAAATAAAAACCTTGTTGAAGGTCTGTCTAATTGTAATCTTGAAATTTTTGATTTTTGTGAGCATTGCTTTTATGGAAAACAAAACCGCATTCAATTGTACTCAAGTTCTCATAAATCTTGTGGTGTATTGGATCTTATTCATTCTGATGTGTTTGGTCTTGTAGATGTTCCTTCGATTGGTAAATCCACATATTATGTTTCATTTATTGATGATTATAGTAGAAGGACATGGGTATATTTTCTAAAGAGTAAATATGAAGTTTTCAGTGATTTAAAGAATTTAAAGTAATGGTTGAGTTGTAGATTGCAAAGAAAATAAAATGTTTGAGGATTGATAATAGCGGTGAATTTTTATCTAATGATTTTGATAGATTTTGTAAAGATTGTGGTATTCATAGAAAGAAGACAAATTCGTATTCTCCACAATAGAATGGAGTTATAGAAAGAATGAATAGGACACTGATGAAGAAGGATAGGAGTATGTTGAGTGGTGCTATTCTAGAACAAAATTTTTGGGATGAAGTTGTTTCCACTGCTTGTTACCTAATTAATAGGTCTCTTACATCAACTCTTGTTGATAAGATGACTATAGAGGCATGGTCGGGTTGCAAACATTCATTAAGACATCTTAGAGTTTTTGGTTCCGAGGCATATGCACATGTGCCAAAGGAGAAGTGAAAAAAGTTGGAGAACAAGGTTGTGAAATGTATCTTCATTGGATACAGTTATGGTGTGAAATAATACAAGCTTTGGGAACCTTTTGCACAAAAGGTAATATATAATAGAAGTGTTATTTTTAGAGAAAATAATCCTTCTTCTATTACATTGCAACTAGAAAAAAGTAAACAGGAAGATGTGATTCAATTCCTTCTACACCTGAGAAAGGTGAATCGAGACCCAAGGATAGAAAAGAAGTTGAGGAGAGCTCATCTAGCTCTGGATCTTCAGAAGAGGAGGAAGAACCTCCAACTCAACTTGTTCATAGGTCTACACGGAATAAACAACCACCCGAAAGGTATACACTTGATGATTGGAGATGTATTTTTTCTTTGAATACTAACATGGATGAACCTAAATTTGTAGAAGAGGCATTAGGTATGAATGATGCAGAATCCTGGAAGATTGCTATGGATGAAGAAATGACATTTTTGAAAAAGAATGATACATGGTATCTTGTACCATTTCCTGAAGGATGGAAACTTGTTGGTTACAGATGGGTGTTCAAGAAAAATATTGGTTCAGATGGAGGTATTGAGAAGTACAAGGAAAGATTGGTTGCAAAAGGTTACTCTCAAGTTGAGGGTTTTGATTATGGTGAGATATTCTATCCTATTGAAAAAGTGACATCCATTAGAGTTTTTCTTTCTATTGTTGATGCTTATGATTTAGAGGTTGAGCAAATGGATGTGAAAACTACTTTCCTTCATGGTGACTTGGAGGAGGATATTTATATGAAACAACTAGAGCACTACGTGGTGAAAGGTAAAAGTAAATTGGTTTGCAAATGAAGAAATATTTGTATGGCTTAAAATAGAGTCCTAGGATGTGTTACCAAAAATTTGATACATATGTGTTGAGTTTGGTATTTGAGCATTCTAAATCAAATCGTTGTGTTTATTATAAAATTGATGGTGATCATTTCCTATTTATTGCATTATATGTTGATGATATGTTATTTATTGGCAAAGGGAAAGGTATGATTTCAGAATTGAAATCTCAACTTGTTGCTAAATTTGAAATGAAAGATCTTGGTGCAGCTAGACACATTCTTGGGATGGAAATTAAAAGAGATAGAGTAAACAGGAAGCTATGGCTTTGAAAAAGTAAGTATGTCAATTCAATTTTATAGAGATTTAACATGCATGATTGTAGACCATTGTGTGTTCCCTTTTTAGTTGGAACAAAGTTATTTATTTTAGATTGTGCAACATCTCCATCAGGGATGGAAGACATGAGTAGAGTGCCTTACTAGAGTGCAGTTGGAAGTTTGATGTATGCTATGGTTTGTACTAGACTAGACATTGCCCAAACAGTGGGAGTTCTTTCCAAATATATGTCTAATCTTGGTAGAGTTCATTGGGATGCAGTTAAAAGAGTCTTCAGATATTTGTGTGGTACCTCAAATTATTCCTTGTGTTATCATAGTAATGTGACTGAAAAATGAGATTTCCCTTGATATTCATGGTTATGTGGATTCAAACTGGGAAGGTGATATTGATAGCAGACAATCCACCAGTTCTTATGTGTTTACTTTATTTGGTGGTGCAATCAGTTGGATGAGTAAGCGACAGGCTATGGTTGCTTTGTCCACTACTAAAGTAGAGTATATGGTAGCTCCTCATGCTTGTAAAGAATCCATTTGGCTTAAGAGACTATGTTCACATATTGAAATAAAGCAATGTGCAATGACAATTTATTGCAATAATCAGAGTGTGATATGTCTAGCGAAGAACCCAAAATTTCATGCGAGGACCAAGCACATTGATGTACAGTATCATTTTGTTCGAGATATGGTCGAATATGGTAGGGTGAAGCTAGTTAAGGTAGAGACTTTGATGAATGTTGCTGATTCTTTAACTAAGCCTGTGAGCACATAGAAGTTTAGATGGTGTTCAAATATTATGGGCCTTTTGGCCCCTAGAAATTAATAGAAAATGTTTACTCCCTCCCGTTGCTCTTGCAAGGTGTTCGACAAGTGAGAGGTTTGTTGGGAAAATATGTCTCAACCTTGCAATTATATATAGGTTATTATTGATAGGATATATATATATATATATATGAATATATATATTTCCTAGTTACACTGATAGGTGTAATATACAATGGAAACAAGGGGGGAGAGTGGGATGCATGTAAACAATTTTTTGTTAACTTTTTCAGGAAACTACTAAAATGGTCGACATACATTAGATAAATGATACATTATAAATCTAGACCATTAATTATTAGGTTTAAGATCTAATGGTGGATACTTTATTGGCCTGTCTTTCCCTAGAATGTAATCCTATTTTATGAGGGCACTTTATTATGGCTACGGTAGAGAGAGATAGTGATGTATTTTGAGAGTCTGTTAGCAGTTGTGTTGTCTCTTGATCTCTGAGTGGTGATACTCCTTTGAGAAGCTTGCTCTACAAGTATATTGTAATATTTGTGATTTACTGAATAATATATTGGGCGGCTTTTGGAGTGTGAGGTTTTTCTCCCGAAAGGGTTTTCCCCATGTAAATCACTATGTCGTGGTGCATGATATTATGTTTATTTCTATTTAAGTTTCTATAATAGTTAAAGATCTATAAATTTTTTGCATTATTCTCCTCTCAAGATTAGTGTAGGAAGTTGTTCCGCTACTTTATATTCCTTACATACAACACACTGCTGTTGTCCATGTTCTGTGCTACCGTCCTTTGTCCGAGAGCCCTTTAGTCTATCCAGAAAACCTTTGTGATTTCACCCCTTCAGATTCTAAAGCTCTCACTTTGTTCCTTGAGGTAGTTTAGGGCAGTTTTCCCCTTGGGAATCTCTTGAGAATAAAGAGACTCATGTGAGTAGCGAATCCCCCTTCTCTACATTTTGGTGAACCTTGACATGAATCATAACTCTTTTCAAAAAACTAGGAATTTATTTACCCCAACTTGGTGGGGTCATAAATTTTGACTTAGTGCTCGGAATTCAGAACTGCTTACACCGTTGGAAAGGTCTCCAAGAGGAATAATTCAATCCCTAAAATATAGTGCATTTGGTAGCTAAATTTTAGGGACTAACACAAGTTTTGACCCCAAATTTTTCTCCAAAGATCGCCGAAAATGCAAATTACGAGAACCTAGAAAATACTAAAAAAATTGGAAAATCAGGATTTTCGATTTTTCTTAGTTCTGTCACCCCTGGATTATTCCGAATCGGCCAATGTGTCTATATCTCTATTTCAAAATTTATTTTCTATCTTTCTTCCTTCTATCTCTTTCCATCTTTGTTAAGAAGCTTCAAGAAGTTCTCTTACAAGCATGTGAAAGTGAGTTATTGTCTCCTTTCTTATTATTCTTTGTTGATCCCTCTTGAGATTCCTTCTAAGGATATTTTGGTGTAAGAGGATGACATAATTGATACCTTTCTTAATGTTACTCTATCTTCTATTCATTCCAATGCACTCTCTTTTGGAGATGATGAATTCATGAATGATGAATCTCCCTTTCATTCCAATGCCCTCTCTTCTAGAGACATTGTATTGGTGAAAGATGAATCTCATCTTTGTTATGGTGCACTCTCTTGTAGAGATGATTCATTAGCGAATGAAGAATATCCTTCCACATTTGATCCTCCCTAGATCGATGTTGAGAATATTTCTTCGAATAATTATTCCACTAGTTGTGATGATTTTATAAATGTAATCTATGTCTTTGCTACCCCTCAAAGGCCTAAGAGACTGGTTATTTATCTAAATCCAACTAGTCCTCCTAAAAGGACTTTTTCTATTAATGGTGCTCCATTTGATAGTGATTCTCGTGATCTTTCAAGCCCCCCTCTTATAGAGCAGTAGCCCATACTTATAATACTAGAAAGAATAAACAAAATGTTAATCAACTTGCTTCTTTACCACCTTCTCAACCAAGTCTTCCTTCAACACCTAAACCTACAACTAAGGCACCTAGTGATTACGATCTTGTCGAGCAACCCCATGTTACTCTGGCTAAGATCTCACTGTGGGACTTACTTCAGTCTGCTCTGGTTTATCAAGGTATGCTCTAGGAAGCCTTGTAGAAGATCCTCTTTCCTGCCTCTGCTAGGCCGATATATGTTAATGCATTGATGGCTCATATTCGTGTGGATTCACCGAATATCATATTCTATCCACAAGAACTTCCGCCCCCAGATGTGCAGAGATAAGCAGATCCTTTAATGATTATAGTTAATATTATTACTATTAGCATTAGACGTACTCTCGTTGATGCCGGTTCGATGCTCAATGTATGTAGCATTGATCTATTGCCTAAGATTAATATTGATTAATCTTCTTTTAATACTTCCTCTGTTGTCATTCATAGGTTCAATAATGTCGATCGACAAGCCCTAGGCATGATAGTATTTCCTTTGAGGTTGGGACCTGTTACTGTACCCACCCTTGTATATGTTATGTCAGAAAAATTACCATATAACCTTCTTCTTGGTAGACCATGGATTCATGCTATGGGTGCAGTCCTGTCTACCTTGCATAAATCTATTAAGTTCATTTGTAAGTGTCATAGTCAGGGATGACCCTGGGGCTATGCACTTATGTGAGATGGAAACTTTCGGTCAGGTTTTAGTTCTGCCTACTCTTATCCCTTTAGTGTCTTCCAATGTGTTGATGTCTACTCCTGCAGTACCTATTACACATGATACTCTTGCAACATATGTTCCTGAAGAAGATCCTTTTGAAGCAAGAAATATTAAGTTTTCTCCTTCTACTTCTTCTCAAAAGAATGCATGTCTTGGTGATGATTAGGGTTCTTTAGACTTTACAAAATCCTTCATTAGAGAATAGAAAGTCAACCTGATCCACTTAGTCCTTTCGATAACATCATCCACACTCACTATCAAAGATGATTATTCTTCCGAATCATAGGATAATGTGAGCAATAGTTGTAATTTCCTTAATGCTGATCCTCCTCCTTCTAAGGAAGATGAGTGCAATTATATTAAAGAGGTTAATGCTGGTGGTCCTGTTAAGAAGGTTGATGGTGATCTCATAGAAGAGTGTGATCCCCATTGCTGGAACAATGCTCTATATGAAGATCCTCCTCAAGATTTACAAGCATGTTACGGCCCTGGCTTTAAGCTTGTCTCTAAATATGGCTATGGGCGTAAAGGTTGTGGGCATAATGAACAAGGAATTTACGTCCCTATAGAATGTGCACCTCGTAAGCGTAATTTGGGGATCGTTGCTTGAATGAACAATCTAAATGGAAACCACGGTTGAATGACATGAATTTCGCTCGATCTAGTTCTCTCAGACTGATTCATCCACCATTATCCATTGTCTTTGTACCTTCTTCTTGTGAGCATTCAAACTTTTCTCCATAAGAGAAAGGGTTTCTTCCTACTCATTCTTTATCTAAGCAAGAGCATATTTTTTTGGGGCTTCTTAAAGCCCACTTGATTACTCTTCCTTCCCCTACACATAAGAAATTTCATAAGCATGATAAAGAAAAACATTCTTTCTGTGCATGCCATCGAGTGCCCAGCCATTCCACTAGTGAATGCAATGCCTTGAAGGATAAAATACAACAACTTCTTGATTCAGGTGCCATCACTCATTTATTTGTTGATGCACCTGCCTCTTCTTCAAATGATCCCCTATATGTTGGGGGCAACTTGATAACTTGTTTTGGGAATGTGCATCCTTCTAAGGACCCCCTCTCTTCTCTCTGTCTTTCAATTGGAGCGTCCCCTTGAGTGGGCCCCTTGCTATCTTGAAGGGTTCCCGAGGGACACCCTTTGAAAGTTTTTATCTCAAATGAATTCTATGGCATCTAGCTTGGGGGTAGCCCAACTAGACCTATTTGATATCTTGACATCTAGCTTGGGGGCAGCCCGAATTGATCCGTTCAAGCTTACCTTGTAGGATCGAGCACCTGTGATGGGCCAATCTAACTCTGTTGAGTCCCCTACATTGGGATCCCTTAGGAGAGAGTACCTGGGGTGCCTTCTTTGCAAGTTTGAGGACCTATAAAGTTATTTCATCCTACAGGATCTATTCACCATTGGTTTGTGGGCCTTCGGTGCAGTTTGTTCAACTTTGTAGGAGAGAGTACCTACATAACCTTTTGTTCACCTTCCATAGGTTTGCAGATTTGTGACACGTGTTTAACTCTCCTTGGGTCCGAGGACTTGTGGATCCATCTCTCTTGGAATTTTCATTCCTTTCTAGCTTCTCCCTTTCTCTCTTAAATTCTATTCTCTTTTCTCTTTAGTCTCTTTCTACTTAGAAATTGTGTATACCAGATCAAAGAGTTGCATCTTCTTCATCCTGAGTATATACTTATTTCTCTCTTTGACATTGGTTGCTTCCCTGAATTTTGGGTGCATTATTCTCTTGGAACAATCAATCCTTACATTCTTCTCTCTGTTTAAGAATTATTCTGTGTAATTTCTTAATTTGGGGACGACGCATAGTATTGAGACAACCTTTTACATCGAGGCCTCTTTGAATTTTCTAACTCAAATCCTTTATTTTGTTATGTTCCTTGTTATTTATGTATATGTTCTAACCCCATGATGTAATGGATTTTTATGTTCTAACATTGTTGTATTGTGCAGGTCTTTCTTGTCTAATGCATTTGTTTTGTAGGTCTTCAGCTTGGGGGCATGCTTCCTTGGTTCGAATAGTTATTTGCTTCCTCTATAGTATCATTTTGGTATCATGATGTTATTTATGTTTAGTAGATTTCCTTTAGTATGCATATTAGTATAGATTCATATGCCTGCTAAAGTAGGGGAAAATATAATGTCATAAAATTGCAGCCTTGTGCAATTTCACATACCTTCTTGCATTCACTTTAGTTTCCACTCCCTTAGTACTTGTGTAGGCTCATTTTAGCCCTTACATCAGCCTTTTTCCCTCTAAGGATGCTCAAAAACCCCTTTTCAATAGCTACCCTTCACGCATCAGCTTTGTATCAAGCTTTGTGCTTTTCCCGTTCTTGTTGTTTTGTAGCGTGATGTGTCTAGACACTAGCACGCTGCGAAGACATTTGTGTGCCGCGCTAGCATCCTATGAGATTTTAACGTTCAAACAGCTATTTTTGAGCATTTTTTCCACTTTTCAACTCCTTTTGTCGGTGGTAACAACTCGAGATGCCTTGTAATGGCTCGAGAAACTTCTTTTCCATCCTATTCTCTCTTTTTAATGGATTCTTTCAATTCATTTTTTTCTCTTGAGCTCTCTCTCTTGGATACACTCTCTTTTCCCCCTTGACTCTCTTGCTTGCACAAATCTCTCACTTGTTATAGCAGCCTCAAGCACTCTCACATCCTTACAACACTCTTCGCAGCACTCTTGGCTCTTGCAGCTATCTTTGCCTCTCTCTTTGGCTTCCTTAAGCCTTGCAGTTGACATCTCCCTTATCTTATGCTTGCGAGCATCCTGAGATTTCACAAATCCCCTATCAATTGCATCTCTATATCGTGATACAGGTTCTCCTCGAGCGGGGATTGATTATATCACTTCATATTTGCTTACTTTGTTCACTTTCTCTATCTATCTGGTTGTCCATGGAGGTGGGAACACCAAAATGGGGGTTTGACTAAGGAAAACCCCTATATAGCCCCAAAATTTTCTCTCAATATTACATATGCAGGTATTGAAGATATTCATGTGCTAGAGGCTTCATTACTTGGGTTGTCATGAGAAAATTTCTTTCTCTATCCTCTCTAGTTCTATCATTTACTTTACTTTATTCTAATTCTGTTATATTCTATTACTTTCCTAGATTTTGTGAGTTCTTAGCAATCTGATTGTTAATAGTTGCTTTGTTGTTTTCTATGATAAACTCAATTTTTGGTCCGTATGAGACACTAGCGTGCCTCTGGGACTACATCGCAACACGCTATTGTCCATGTTCCACGCTACTGTCCTTTGGGCGAGAGCCCTTCAACTTGTCTAGAAAACCTCTATGATTTTACTCCTCCAGATTCTGAAACTCTTGCTCTGTTACTTGAGGTAGTTTAGGGTAGTTCGCCCCTTGGGAATCTCTTGAGAATAAAGAGACTCATGAGTAGTGAATCCCCCTTCTCTACAACAGGTTGAAGATCAAGTGGAGAAGGAATTGGAAGCAAAATTGTGAAAATTGTTAAATTGCAAAGTTGTCATTCATAGTGCAAGAACAAAAAATTAAGGCTACATAATTGGTTATAGGTTTTTGGGATCTAAAAATTGGGGATCTGAGAGTGTAGACATTGAAGTAAAGAACCTAGATCTCAATTTTAGAAACCCTAACAAGGACCCATTCAAAATTAAAGGCGAATGAGTCCTTTATGCCCTTAAAACAACCTTCTTGTAGCAAGGTACACATCACTTTGAGCTCTAAAAACTCCCCTCATAGTTTCTATAACAGTTAGGATTGATTTTTGATTGTTATTTAGTCATTTTGGCTCCCATAACTGCATGTTTTATAGCGGAAAGTAGTGGTTCAATATATTAATCAATTCATTTTGAAGAACCCTATTTTTCTATGAAATAGGGGGATGGAAGCTTAACACCAATGCTAAGGCGAAATCGAATCATGACATCCTTATAATTATGGAAGTAGTATGTGAGGATAAAATTAGTTGTGGTGGATGGGGATGATATGGATGAGACTTGAGGGGAGCTTTGGATGGGGGATTGGTGGAAATTTGGAGCATTTTGTCTATTGAAAATGGATTCAAGATGATCCACAATGCTCTCATTGTCATCATTGGGATTATATTCAGGTTGGTCAAAAAGGCTATCCTTATCATCATTGATATGGTTGGGGTTGGTTGGAATGGATGAAGTTGGATTAGAATAGATTAGGTTGGATGGAGGATAGATTAGATGGTTAGACATGGTCGAGGATTGATTGGAAGAAAGATTGGTATTGATTTTGGACGAGGATGTAAATTAGGATGATGGATTAGAAATGAACTTGGGGATTGAAAGAATATGATCTAAGGATGAAGATGGAGGATGGGATTAGATTTGGGGATCAAATCCAAGACCTTAAAATGATTTGATTTGATTAAAGAGGATTATCTATTCTTAAGGTAGTGAGTTTTTTGAAAAAATACCTCAAAGAAATGTGGTCTCATGGTGATGGAATGGCATTCCATCACTATGAGACAATATTTCTTCGAGGAATTTTGTTGGCCTCCTACAATGATTTGATAAATCAACCCTTACAACCATGATTCAGAGATTGGAAATCTAACCTGAATAGCTATTTCAATCATCATGAAGGTGCATTTAAATTGTCAACCCAAGGACGTGAACTTGAAATGGGCCAACATAGTATGTTCACTAGGAACTCTTAAGTAGCCATTTCTGATCTACAGCTAAGAAACACACAATAATGAAGTAAATTGCTTGAAAATGAATGAAACAAATGCTGAACATCAATAAATGACTATGCTAAGCTGAAATGCATAACATGAATAAAATATCTGAGCAACAAACAAGAAACTACTCTGTCTGCTTTGGTTATAGGAACGCACACAAAATGGACTTCTAGTGGTTGCAGGAGCAGTCGATGCCAGATTTCTAACTAAGTACTAAACAAAAAGTAATACTAAACTAATGCTAAACTAAGAAAACAGATTACTCACCAAGTGGGCCCCCTTGGATAAGTATCTTATAAGACTAAAGAGAACTTAGATGCTCGAACTCAGAACTATATTTTATTCACTGTAAATCATGCGTACAAAAGAGTAATGTATTATTGAAACTGGAGTACAATATCAAATCATGCAACCTCTTCCTCTACTATGACATTCTAACCCTGGAGGAAGGAGCATTAGATTATTATTATACTAACAACTAAACAAGGCAGTCAACTCCATGATTGGGAGGATGCCATTTAGGGAAAATAGGGAAAATGGAGCGATGGTAGTTACACATGCATGGAATTCGGCCAGACATGCAGGTCAAATGCAGATTCAACACAACAGTAACGCCCGTATATGCTCGATCATTAAAGTGCACTACAATAAGGCAGTTACATTCGGTTGCATGAATAATCTTCTGTTGTCAGCCTTCCTTTGACTTGGAGTGATTACTTTGCTATACATTATGGTGTATGCCCAACTGGCGGTGTCTTCCTCAACTTAGTATTAAATCTGCATGGCAATGTTAGTACACATAATAACTACACATCTACAACCCCCTTAAGGAACATTCATTAATCCACATGCAAAATCAATATAGATAGTTCACATATTATGCCAAATGTCATTAAAGCTTGTAGAGATAGGATTAAGTCTAATGTCAATGGTTTGAGAGAAAAATTATGCAAATACCAACATTTAACATTAAAGTCCATGACATCTATAAAAAAATAAACTATAGATTCTACCCAAAATTGGACCAAAAACTAGGCTCATCACTCCCCCAACCTAATGTTTTGCTAGTCCTCCAATAGGGAAAGAGTTGTTCTTCTACTTGGTCAAAGCTGTAAAATTTGCAACTGATAGTTGTCCAACATCAGTGGCTACAGTGTGTGAATCAGGATCTTAATAGAATCCTCCTAATCTGTCAAATATGCTCCATCTTTGCTTTTCTGCAGTAGTATCATACTGGTAGAATCTAAAGTTTGGCATGTGCAACATGAGAATGGGTGGCTAGAAAGTCAGGGGAAGCAAAAATTGTCCCTTCATTCTCCTAATTTGAATGCACCTATCAATCCTTTTTAGTGCCGCAACATAATTGTGGATGGAATGAGGCTCAGTCTGTTTCAGCTCATCAGTTAGACTATTCCATGTTCATGATAAACATTTTCTCATGGTTTCCTCCTTTGCTGCTGTTTTTACCTCATATTCACTGTAAACTGCCTCAATCCAAGGCATAATCTTGTTTCCATAACTAGGTCTAAGAAGCATTCTATGCCATTCTTTGTAAATATTCCTCGGGTTGCTTGATTCAGCCCTAATGGGCAAAGGGATATCAGACTCCAATTTCTTATAAGCTCCATGTTGTTGTCCCTAACTAACTCATTTTGTACCCAAGACATAAATGACCTTAATTGGACATCACCAACATACAACAATGGGTTCCAATCATGGTCTTTAGTTACAACATAATTGTGCAAATAAAACTCACACAACAAATTCTTCATTTCAGAGGAGGCAATCCTATAAGCATTGAAAAACTCAACAGGGGTGTCAATAGAAGGATTCAAACCTGAGGCAATCCTTGATAGCTCAAAAGAGAGATATTTCTCTTTCAAGAGTAGAGCATAGACCCTAGGAGGGGTCCTACATTCCAAAATCTATGGTGCCAAAGTTGCCATATCATCCACCCTCTGCTTCAGGGTGGCAATTTCTACATCCTTATCTTCAATTTCCTCATCCCTCTTTTGAATTTCCTTCTTCAATCTCTATTTTTCCTTTTTCCATTCTTCCTCCCTCCTTTTCATTTCTTTCCATAAATTTAAAATTGCTACATGTACTATAAAATTAGGGGGATTATGAATTTCTACTGATCTTTTTATTGATGGTGGCTCCTCATATGGCACTATCTACATGGGATCAGGTTGTCTAGTTGTCTCTGGCTACAGGGGTACTGTTTCTTCTCCCACTTCTTGCTGCAGGGACTCTTGTTCTTGTTCTTGTTGTGGCTGCAGGAACTCATGCTCTAGTTCTAGCTATTGCTACATGACTTCTTGCTGCAGGACTTCCTGCTCATGCTACAGGAAATCCTGATTTTCCTCAAACTCCTTTGCAATGTTAGCAAGATCAACCAATGTTATATTCACTTCTCTCTTAAATATGTCTTCTTGTTTGGCATTCTCCTACCCCATTGGAGCTTTAGGGTCCTCATGTGATGTCTCATCAGGCTTAGGGCTTTCCTGTGGAGGTGTACCAAATGCAAGCCTAGCTGGTCTTGATTTCCTGGGAGGACTCTCACATTTTTCTTTGGCTATAGGATGAACAATATGAACCTTATTTTTCTTAGAACTTGACACCTTTCTTTCTTCCGGTTGCGTTCTGGCCTTTCCTTTTCTCATTTCTACTTCTCTCTTCTATGCCCTAGTTTTCATCAAGGTCCCAAGTGGAATTTCATCATCAGAATCAAAGGAAGAGCTTTCTTTTTCTAAGTGCTCTATTTCAGAAGAACAAATTTCTATGGTTTCTTCTGCTGCATGAGGATTTACACTAGAGCCAAAACTAGAGGTTGAGGCATAAAAAGTGGCTTTAGCTGAGCTCAATCTCCTGCTAGACCTACAGGGTTGAGGTAAAACCCTAGGTTGCAACTGCTTAGGTTTAATTTGATCAATATTTATAAATTCATCCCAAGTCATTCCATCATGTAAATAATTTTCAACCAACAATTTAATTAGGGAATGGTGGGAAACATAATTATCCCTACCTTTTTGGGTCTCGACCGCCATGATTGAGAGAAGATTTTAGAGCATGTTAGGCACATTCATTCTCCTTCTGTGTCTCATGTGATTTAAAAACTTGAAGTGCACGAAGTGCAAATTTGACAGGCGACCCTCACAAGTGATGTATTTGATCACATAAATGGCTATCTGCTTCCACGGTTTGGGCAGAGACATTCTATTTGCACCCTGTTTATCTATGCTCAATGGAGGGTCATTCGGCCCTATAAATTCGGACCTAGCCAATCTAGCGTCTTTGGAAGCAAGGTAATTTTCACCATTAGTAGGTAACCCTGTAACCTTTGCAATTCTTTCCTCAGTTGCTAAAACTTCCAACCCTTTTACTATGGATTTCCCTTCAAAAAATTTCTGGGTGAATTCAAGGGCAATGCTTTCATCAAAGCCATCTAGCTTTAGGAAGTAATCTAACCATCCACAATTTCTAAATTCGACCAGGCATTGTGCATCTTGCAATAAAATATCAGGCACCGTGGATTCATTTCAAATTAACCCACTTCCCATTGTTTTCAATCAAACAAATACTCTATAATTTCTTTCCTGCAACTCCCATCTAGAAATCAAGTTTACCTTCTTGCAATACCTGCTAAATTTCCAGTGTCAATATTGACTGAATTTCCTTTTCTTTTGCTTCACCTTGTTATGCCTTGCATAACCACCCCATTTTATTTTGGAACAAAATGGGTCCCCCTTTCTTTTGCTTTTCTTACTTTTGTTTATTCGTTTTGTGTTTGGGGTTCTTCTGTTCTTTTGTTTTATCTTTTGTTCTGTCTGATTTGATTTTGGTTCTGTCTCAGCCTAAGTTGGTTTTCTTCTTGCTACGAATTCAGTGAAATAATTATAAGTAATGGTGTATTTTATTATAATGTGTTTTATTTTCCCCTGAGTGCTAATGCAGGCCTTTCTTTTGCAGGATTAAATCACACATAGGATGATATTTGTCAAGGGAACTCAGTTGGAAAGCATTCTTCAGTCCAGTTGGTCATAGTTTTCCTCTAAGAAGAAAGTCAACAAGACATTGTAGATCTTTTTTGCGACTACCAGTGCATTCTGGTGATAGGCATCTGTGTTGCCTATCGGCAAGACCCCAGAGATGTCACGGCGAGTGGAGTTCACGTGTAGATTCCTATTGGCAGGACATCAATGATCGTCCTAGCGACTAGGAGTCTCCTATCAGCATGAGGGGTTTCCTTCAGAGAAAGGTCTCGGCGAGATATTTATGTCTCACCGACTGACGACAGGGAGAAAGTATGTCAGCAGGAGATTTTGACTTCGAGGTGAAGTCTTGCCGAAAGCTTCAAGTCACACCGACACAACGCAAGGGGATTCTATCAATGGTCTTCGGTGAGAATCAGTATGTCTCAGCGACATGGAAGGGATATTGCCATAAGTTTTCCCGACGGAAAGAAGGTCCCACCAAATTTTGAAGCCCGACGATAATTTTTCCTTCGGCGGGAGGTCTGGCCACATGGCGTATGTCTCGCTGAAAAGGTAGGAGGAGCCCAGAGAAAGTTTGCGCTTAGCGAAAGGAAGCCTCGATCGGTGTAAAGTCTCACCGACCGAAGGAAGTCTCAGCGACATGGAGGAAGCTTGCTAAGAGAAAAGTGGCTTCGGCAAGATGTTTCACCGACGGGGTGAACTCTTGCCAAAGTAAAGTGGTATCAGCGAAACGAAGTGGCTTCAGTAGGAGGTCTTTCCGATAGAGATGTTTGGGCGACTATAGGGAGTTTTTATGAAATAGAATGGGATTGGGGAGAGAACGAAAGGGCCGCTATGAAGTCTCCCCGACCATAGAATGTCCTGCTGATAGAAAAGGGGACCCCGCTGAAAGAAATGGAGCTCAGCGGAGGATCATGCCTTCGCCAAAAGGTCTTGGCAAAGAAAGAAAGTCACATTGAAGCAAAAGGACTCAGGCTTGGGGGAGTAAGGATGGACTCAGGGATATGTCTTCCCGAGTGTGTTGGTCTTGCCGATAACAAAGAGGGGCTCGGTAAGAAAAGAGAAGTTCGGGGTAAGATCTCCCCGAAGTGATGAGGTCTCCTCGACATGAGAATGGGCCCGCTGGGAGATAAAGAAGACTTCACCATGAGGTCACAACGATAAGCAATAGTCTCCTCAACATGAAAAATGTGATTGCTGAAGGATCCTGAGGTTCACTATGATGTCCCACCGACTAGCGACTGTCTTGCCGATGGTTTTCACGAGCTCGATATGACTTCTATGGCTCACTGAAACATCTTTCCGACTGTCTAATGTCATGCCGGTGGTTGCTAAAAGTGATATAATCACATCGGGGAGACATTATTAGTGTCTCACTGACATGCGATGCCATTCAAACCACCTTTGACCGCCTGAGAAGCTCGCGTGGCATATGTCTAACCAATTAGAAGAGGCTAAGAGGACTGACTGGTGACAGTTTGACCGATTAACTGTTCCCGTGAGGGAAGACCAACATAATGCAAGCGAAATGGATTCCTTCTGAGATCCAAAGATAATGGACCGACTTGGATGAAATGTTCAAATCTACAGGGAGGCCCGATGATGCTTCTAGAGGATAGTCAACAAGCAGAGAAGTCTAAAACACGAATGAGAACATGAAGAAGGGTGAAGAAACTATGAGTCACAAAGATAGCTGTAGTGATCACTAGCAGAGGCATGCCAGTATTAATGGTGATATTCTGGAACATTTAAGGCAGCCCCGATGGAGTTCAAAGATGGACACGAAGACAGAAGAGTTAATGCTGTAGTCGCAAAAGATCTATGGATCATTCCTAGAACAAGCTGTCATCAGCATGGATAGTAGGGTTTCACATTGAATGCAGTTTTGACTCTCCTCAAAAATATTTGAGAGCCGACTCTCCTGGAAGCAGATATTTTGTAAACCCTAATGCAGGGGGACAATACATTCTTTTGGTACATTCTATATATATATGGCACTCTTGCCTCTTTGTAAAGGTTAGAAGGATTTAGAAGAGAAAGTTAGAGAAAAGGTTAGACAGTTAGAGGTAGAGAAAATGAAGGAAGAAAAGGAGAAGATACAGTGTTAGAACAAGGAGTTAGAAGAAAAACTAGGAGTTAGTTAGTTAACAGAAGGAGATAGAGTTGCATCCTGATTCTTAGTGATGGGAGCCCTTTTGTCTTCTTGTTTAGTAGTTAGATTCAGTATGGACAGTAATGTGTTTTCAAAGTTCTCTTAGTGTAGTTGGAAACAATCTGGAGACACAGATTCTCTGTACACTGGTGATTGTGCCAGCTTTGTAAATATTGCTTATCTATTTTACTAACAGTAGAAGCAATTAGAGTTTAATCTACTTCATATTGCGTTCCTAAATGATAGTTGTCTTAAGTTGATCATTTGATTTGTGAAGTCTTCGAGGAGTGAAATGTTATTTTGTGTTTTATTTAAATGGTAACTTAAAATTTGTTATTTGAATTAGCACTGTGAATGAAGGAGGCTGTGTGTCAATCACAAGTTTACTTTGTTCTGCAGTTTTAGTTTACAATTCCTTGAAGCTAACAAATCTGGTTAAAATTGGATGAATTATTGTTCTTTTTTGTCCCAAAACCCTGATCTATCTTTTGCTGTTTCTTTAAAAACCCCAATTAAATTAGGTTTTATTTCATGTTTGATCTTAGAACAATCCAGTCTAAGCTCAATGCCAACAGACCCCTTGAACATTACTATTACATTGACCAATTGAGCAACATTAGCACAGTTGAGAACCAACTACAAAGACCTTGGGAGTTGAGATATCCATGTGATCATCTTTCTCTTTCAGGAGAAACAAAGTAGCAATATTCTGTTTGCATGTTGCTGTGCCAAAACACACGTCAACACACCTTTTTGCTCGTAACTCAAGATTACGATAGAGTCAATAATGGAAAGAAAATGAGTGATAAAGGAAAATTATGATGGGAAGAAATGGTGGCTGCAGTTTTAATGTTACTTTACACATGCAAGCCGTCCTCTCACTCATATTTCAAATAGACTCATTTTAAATTTCTGGTGCAACCTAGCATAAATTGACACATGGAAAATATATTTGCATCTATTTCTTTCCCCTCCCCCCAACCTAAATTTGGACATGTGTCCACACATGCGAGATGGGAGTGGTGATGTGATAGGGAATGATGACATTTTATGCAAACGTCTATACTAACGTATAATGATTAAATGAACGCACTTAAAAGATGATTAAAGATAGCAATTAATGTGCACATACCTTAATGTGTGGAAGATTTGTTGAAAAGATCATGGAGAAAGTACCGCTCGCCTTGTAGAGAAATAAATTGAGCAATTAATGAAGATGAAGTGAGGTGAGGTGGAATGAAGTGATGGAAGAGATAGAAAGGTGGTGATGGATGGGTGGATGATGAAGAAATGGACTTCCACGTAAGTGAAAGTCTTTATTATGAAAAGTACACACATTAATTAGCCAAAAGGAAGGACACTAGGTCCATTTCCTTCAGTTGCAGGAAGCTCGAGTGCTGAATGCTTGGTGAATTACTGCAAGAACTCTTCTTTGGAAGCTAACTTGTGATATAATCTAAGGCGATGACCATTGACAAGTAATTTGAATCTGACAGGGTCAATGGTAGTAAGCTAAACAACTCCATTAGGAAAGAAATCAATAACTTCATATGGTCCTAGCCACCTTGTCTATAATTTTCCTGCATTGTCTCGGTATTTTGAATAATAGAGTAGGGTCCAATCTCCTAGTTGGAATTTCTTGTCCTTGATAAATTTATCATGCCACCCGATTCTTTGATTTTGCACTACTTCTGTATGTTGTAGGGCTGCTCTTCTTATCTCATCCAAAGCATTTAGTTGCATGATTCTTTCTCTCTATGCCTCAAAAATATCCATCCCCAAATTTACTGCAGTCCTAAAAATCTTATGTTCAAATTTGACTGGCATCATAATTGTCTTTCCATACAACAACTCAAATGGGGTGAAGCCTGTAGTTATATTACAGGTTGTCCTTAAGGCCCAAATAGCTTATGGTAATCTATTTGCCCAATCCTTTCTATGAACAACTACTGTTTTAGTCAGAATGGCTTCAATTTCTCTATTGGTCACCTCAACTTGGCCATTAGCCTGGGGGTGATAAGGAGTAGACTTCCTATGCCTTATGTTGTACTCATTAACTAGTGCTGCAACAAGGATTGATGTGAACTGTGCCCCTTGATCAGTCACTATTTCTCTTGAGACTCCATATCTTGTGAAAATATCTTCATAAAGAAATTCTGCAACCTTGTTATCTCTTGCATGTTTCATGGCCTTAACTTCTACCCATTTAGTTACATAATTACTGCATACTAGTATATAAGACTTACCATTTGATGGAGGGTCAATGGCTCCCACAAAATCTAATCCTCACTTGTCAAAGAGAGTGATCACTACTTGAGGGAAAAGTGTCATCTCATCGGATCTGGTTGGTCTGCCCATTCTTTGACATTTATCACATTTTCTGGTATACCTTCTTGCATCCTTGTGGAGTGTTGGCCAGTACTATCCTATGTTCAAAATATTTATTGTTGTCCTCTTGGCTGCAAAGTTTCCTCCACATGGTTCATTGTGACACACATGCAAAATTTCATATGTCTCATCTTCTCTCACACATCTTCTCATGACATGGTCTGGTCCAGTATAAAACAATCATCCAACAATCCAAGAGAAAGGAAAATATTTTTCAATGAGTGCCCTTTTCTTTTTTGGAGAGAAGTGAGAAGGAACTCTACATGTGACCAAGTAATTTCCTATGTCAGTATACCAAGGTGTTTGTATACTGAGGGAGAATATATTCTCATTAGGAAAAGAACTTCATCTATGGGTTGATTGTCTTCTAATATAGTCAATGTTGAAAGAAAATCTGCAACAACATTGGCTCTCCCTAGTTTATCCACAATGGTTATATCAAATTCTTGCATCAACAATAACCATCTTGCTAATCTACCTGTGATCAAATGTTTATTCATGAAATATTTGATGGCTGCATGATCAGTGTGCACAAAGATTTGGTAGCCTGTTATGTAATGTCTGAATTTATTCAGTGCATAGATTACTGCCAGCATTTCTTTCCCTATCATTGTATAATTGAATTCAGCTCATAAATTTTTGCTGATAAAGTAAATGGTGTTTTCAACAACTCCTTCTTTCTATCCTAAGACTGCTCCTATGGCATAGTATGATGCATCAATATGGATGTGGAAAGGAAGTTCCCAATTTGGTCCTTTGAATACAGGAGCATGAGTCAAAGCTTCCTTCAAGTTAGAAAATGCCTTGTCACAAGCTGTAGTCCACTGAAATTCAACATCTTTAGTGAGAAGAGTGTACAATGGTGCTGCTACCTTGCTAAAATCTTTGATGAAATGCCTATAATATCCTGCATGACCCAAGAAACTCCTAACATCCTTCTATTTTGCAAGTGTGGGCAGATTTATGATTACCTCAATCTTTGCAGGATCTACTTGAATTCCTTTGTGGGAGATGTGGTGACCAAGAACTACACCTTCTTGCATCATCATGAAGCACTTTTCACTGTTTAAGGACAAGTTTTGATCTTCACATCTCTGTAGGACTCTCCTGAGATTTTCCAATGCTTGATTAAAATCAACACCATAACTGGTAAAGTCATCCATATAAATTTCCATGAAATCATGAGAAATGTCTAAGAATATGCTAATGACTGCCCTTTGAAAAGTTGTAGGTGCATTGCATAAGCCAAATGGGAGCACCGAATAGGCATAGGTACCCCATGGACAATTAAATGTGGTCTTCTCCTGGTCCTCAGGTGCAATTTGGATCTGGTTGTAGCCGCTGAATCCATCTAGAAAAGAGAAGTATTGCTTTCATACAAGTGTGTCCAAAACTTGATCAATGAAGGGTAAAGGAAAGTGGTCCTTCTTGGTGGCAGCATTAAGTTCCCTATAATCAACACAAACTCGCCATTTCCCTCCTTTTTGAAATAGGGTAGATAAATCTTGCATCTAGTAATTTTTGCAGTTCTCCTTTCACAATTTCTCTCAGTGTAGGGTTGATTCTACTTTGTGGCTATCTTATTGGGGTGCAATCATTTTTGATGTAAATTCTATGTGTACAAACTTTAGGATCTAGACCCTTCATATCATGATAATTCCACGCAAATGCATGCTGATGGGTTCTTAATAAGTTTGTCAATAACAATTGCTGTTCCCCACTTAATCTACTATTAACATTCAGATATATTCCTTCTAACACCTGTACTTGTGTAGTTAACTCTATCATGGCTGCTTCATTAACACATGGTACCTTTAGTTCATATGGAAACAATGTATGGGACATACCTGTTGCTGTAGGTAGTATGTTTGTAGGAAGAGTGGCTGCAAGAAGAACGTCTATAGGAACAGTAGCTACAAGAAGAGCAGGCAGAAGTGTCTTGACTGGAATAGAAAAATGAGAAGATGATGCTTCCTCCACTTCACAACAATTCTGAATGATGTTAGCCAATACTTCATCTTCATCTTGGAGCTGCATGGAAGAGCTTCTACCTAGCATCATAAGTTGCGCCACAAAATTAACTTCCTCAGCCTCTTCACCAACATGTGGCCATACGAGATTATCTTCATCATGAGATGGATGAACATGTGGATAGAGAACAAAAATTTTAGTGCTCCTTCCATCTGAAATGGTCATGTCACCTAACTGACATCCAATGTATGCATTTGTAGTTGCCAACCATGGTCTTCCAAGAATGATGGGATACCTACCTAGTACAACTTTAGGAAAAAGAATCATAAAGTCTTCTGGGTACTCCCAGGAGTCTAAAACTACCACAAGATCCTCCACTACACCATCATGATTAACAATAGAGCTATCAACAAGCTGCACGATAGTAGGAGTAGATCTCATGCTTGCAATGTTTAGTTGCTGCAGGATGTCTTTGGTCATTAGATTTCTTATTGCCCCTAAATCAATTAGAGCATTCTTTACTTGGACCCTGTTGATAACAACTGCTACCAAAGGAATGCCTGGGTCATTATACTTGGGAATAGTCACTTTTCCCAGCATGATGTCAGCTAGCTGTCCCACCACATAAACTGTAGTTGGGTCCTTTTTCCTTCCTGGCTTCTTGAGGCATTCTTCCTTGATTGCTTTGCCGTAGATTGGAACATCCTTTATGACCTAAAATAGAGGTATCTAGACACATATATGCTTCAGCTGATCCAAGATATCAAAAGTGGTATCCTCCTTTTCTTCCTTCTTCTTGGCAACTTCCAATCTCTAAGGAAATGGTGATTCTTGTTCAGTTTGCTTGACTTGGACTGGTTCAAAATTTTTAGGTACACTTGGTTGAATGGGATCATTCAGAGGTTCCTCTTCCTCTTCCACAGGAAGCTCAATGATAATGGGCTTGGAAGGGGCTGGTAGAGTATTTCCTAAATGCAAATGGATGTCACTTACACTCACATCATATGTAGGGAATTGATTTGAATCAGCAGAGTATACAAACTACTGCTGTGGTTTGTTATTTGGATTGGGTGTGGGCTAATCTGGTAGTTGAGTAGGTTTAGGTGCATTTGTTCTTGGATTAGTAGGTGGAGGCATTATAGTAGGCTCTTGGGGCTGAGAAGGTGGTTGCATGTAACTGGTTGCCTGAGTAGGCCATTGCTATCCTCCTCTCCATTGATTTGTTTGCTACCAATTTCCTAGAGGTGGCTGCCAATTCCCCTGAGGTTGCTGCCACTAGGGTGGAGAACTTTGATGATTGGGCCAAGCATTTGGAGGGTTACTCCAAGGCTATGGTGGATATCCTCCATAACTGGATGGATATGAGGGCTTCCATTGGTTACTAGATGAATAGGAATTTAAATATGGCCCAACATAAGATAGTGGGTCCAGTGGCATACCTTGTCTTAGAGCCCAAGGATTCCTTTGTGCAACATAGTAGACTTGGTTTTCTTCAATTTGGATTGGCTTGAACTCAGGTGGAATTTGCTTG
Organism: Sequoia sempervirens; assembly: GCA_007258455.2. Classification (NCBI taxonomy): domain Eukaryota; kingdom Viridiplantae; phylum Streptophyta; class Pinopsida; order Cupressales; family Cupressaceae; genus Sequoia; species Sequoia sempervirens. The sequence goes on along the minus strand of VDFB02348196.1, from coordinate 6,719 downwards.
CTTTCAAGATTAGCTACCATCTTACATTTGCAGTCCCTCTTCTTTTGTCTGCAGTGGGGGCAATACTTTGTCAACATTACGTCTTCCTCCTCTTGCTTTTTCTTGGCCTGAAGTGTATCTAGCTGAGTAGCTAGTTTATTTATAATATCTTGCTTGAAGTCTTCCAGAAAATGAGTAATCTCCATTCTTGAAACTCCACTAGTAGTTGAATTACCCATGGAATATTGGTAAGCTCTCCCTTTCTTTGAAGCTACCCTAGAGTAGTTTTGGCATATTTTCTTGATATCATCCTAGGGAACTTGGGTGATATCTCCTCCTCCCATGAGATCCAAGGCATCAGTGCAGCTATCATTGATTCCTATTAGGAAAAGAAACTTTTTTGATTCTTCATTAAGTGTACAGTGTGGAGATTTTTGTAGGAAAAACATAAATCTTGCAATGTAGTCTTCAAGGCTCTCATCTTCCTTTTGCTGCATCCTAAAAATGTCACCTCCTCTCATGTCACTACCCCTGCAATATTCCTTGTATTTCTCAAGGAATTTTGTCTTCATGTCTTCTCAAGTTTCCACAGTATCTCTGCATAGGCTCATGAACTATCTTAATGCAACTTCCTTAAGAGTAGTAGGAAATAACTTAAGCCTATGGGAATCAGTAGTATAATCATAACTTCTGTAGAGTATGTCAAACTCAAATAAAAAGGTATCAGGATCTTCTATGACAAGTCCATAAAACTTGGGGAGTGTTGAAGCAAGGATATTGTTGATGTTGTCAACTTCATTTTGATGGGAAATGGGGAAAGGAAAAATTGGTTGGTTAGGTCTATTCCCATTTGCATCACCCATGCCTGCTTGATGTGGTTCCAAAGAAAAGGGCTTCTCAAGTTGATTTTGACCTTTAGAGGAGACTTCAGAATTAGTCAGATAAGGATATGCATTAGCAAAGGGGTGTGGATCTTCATCTTCTTCTTCTGGTAGGTTCTGATATTCAACTAGCTGGAATGGATTAGGATTGTTAGGAAGGAATCTCCCATACACATCCCTTCTCCTCCTCTATGCATGTGTTATTACTCACTATCAGTCAGCTCACACAAAGAATTGGTAAAGAATAAGGGGGTCATTACTTCCTAAATGAGGATATACTAAGAACAACTTCCATAAACATTACAACAAGAAAAACTACCAATGACTCCAAAAGACTCCCTAGTTTGACACCATCCTTGGCAACGACGCCAAAAATGTTGGCCTCCTACAATGATTTGATAACTCAACCCTTACAACCGTGATTCAGAGATTGGACATCTAACCTAAATAGCTATTTTAATAATCATGAAGGTGCATTTAAATTGTCAACCCAGGGATGTGAACTTGAAATGGGCCAACACAATATGTGCACTAGGAACTCTTAAGTAGCCATTTCTAATCTACAGCTAAGAAACACACAATACTAAAAGTAAATTGCTTAAAAATGAATGAAAAAAATGTTGAACATCAATCAATGACTATGCTAAGATGAAATGTATAATAGGAATAAAAGATTTGAGCAACAAACATGAAACTACTCTGTCTATTTTGGTTGCAGGAATAGACAGATAATGGACTTCTAGTAGCTACAAGAGGAGTCAATGCTAGATTTCTAACTAAGTACTAAACATAAAGTAATAATAAACTAAGAAAATAGATTACTCACTAGGTGGCCCCCTTTGGATAAGTATCCTCTAAGACTAAAGATAACTTAGATGCTCGAACTCAGAACTATATTTTATTCATTGTAAATCATGTGTACAAAAGAGTAATGTATTACTGAAACTGGAGTACAATATCAAATCATGCAACATCTTCCTCTACTATGACATTTTAACCCTGGAGGAAGGAGCATTAGATTATTATTTATACAAACAACTAAACAAGGCAATCAACTCCACAACTAGGAGGACGCCATTTAGGGAAAACATGGAAAATGGAGTGATGACGGTTACACATGCATGGAATCCAGTCAGACATGTAGGTCAAATGCAGATTCAACATAGCAGTAACGCCCGTGCATGCTCGATCATTAAAGTCCCCTACAACAAGGCAGTTACATTTGGTTGCAGGGTGCTGTCAAAATAGTGGTTTACAATTCCTGAGAGGAACAAATTTTAGCTGAAATCACATATTTTTAGAAAATATAATGATTTAAGCCTTAAAAAGTTCCATTTTAAGGATTCCAATTGAAGAGGGTTTGATCAAATCACCTTAGATCAAACCCCCTTGGATAGAACCTCGCTAGTTTTAAACCATACCTATAAATGCGCCTCCTTTACACCTATCAAAATGTCGATAAAAAATCACTTTTGATTTAGCTTTTGGGGATCAAATGAATTCATTTAAAATTTATTTCAAATGATTGGTATTCCTAACAAGCTATCCAATGAATATAATTTTAATATGTTTTGGTTTTGTTATGTATTTGTTTTTAAGTTTTATTAAACATAGGTTTTTCATCAAAATGAATTTCTTTGTTCTTCACATGTGGAAAAAATATATTATCAAAAAAAAAAAAAAAAATGAGTGCACCAGATATTGAAGTCCTTGATCCAACAATTTTTTTTTTTTTTTTGACATATACAAAAAAAGTTACGCGTTATACGGTCGCGTTCTGTCTGAATTGTAATTCGTTTGACTTTGAAAGTTGATTAAGAAAAAAATATTCAATAAAAAACTAACTAACCAAGTGGAAGCACTAGATATCAGAGTTACAAATATGAATTTGAAAGAATTAGAATTTTATCCTCCATGGAAAAAAAGTTATGCGTTATACGGTGTGCGTCACTTTTTAAAAATGTTGTTTTCTGAAAAAAATCAATTTTCGTGGGAGATGGAAAAAGAAGTGCAATTTGATTCCAAAAATTTTGAAAAAAATATTTTTAGAATCTACAGACAAAATTTGATGAGACTCTAGTTTGCACCATCTTCAAATTCCTCACAGTTTAGCCGCTATAGGTGCCCGAATGTGAAGATTTAGTTAAAAATAATAATTTCAGTGTCTAGTTTGGCTAAAAATTGTAAACCACTATTATGGGATCACCCTGCATGAAGAATCTTCTGTCGTTGGCCTTCCTTTGACTTGGAGCGATTCCTTTGTTGGACACTATGGTGCATGCCTAGCTGACGGTGTCTTCCTCAACTTAGCATATTAAATATGCATGGCAATGTCAGTACGCATAATAACTGCACATCTATAACCACCTTAAGGAACATTCATTAATCCACATACAAAATCAATATAGATAGTTCACATATTATGCCAAATGTCATTAAAGCTTGCAGAGATAGGATTAAGTCTAATGTCAATGGTTTGAGAGAAATATTATGCAAATACCAACATTTAACATTAAAGTCCATGACATCTATCAGTAAATAAACTATAGAATCTACCCAAAATTGGACCAAAAACTAGGCTCATCACATTTTTTCAAACAAGTCACTGCCTTGTTTATGCTATTTCTTACTATTATAATTTGATAGATTTTTCCCAAGCATTCATAGTTTGTTGGAAAACACCTATTTTTGGTTTTTAGCCATAGCAACAATGAAGTGAACTTTTTGATAAAATGCTTTGGTAGACATGTATGGAAAATGTGTAGCATAGACAAGGCAGTGAGCTATTTGAAAAAATGCCTCAAAGAAATGTGGTTTCATAGTGATGGACATCACCATGAGACCACATTTCTTTGAGGCATTTTGTCAAAGAGCTCATTTCCTTGTCTATGCTATTGCTTACTATTATGCTTTGATAGATTTTTTCCAAGAATCCGTAGCATAGACAAGGCAGTGAACTATTTGAAAAATTGCCTCATTAAAATGCGGTTTCATGGAATGCCATGACAAGCAAATATAATTGGTAGTTGATCCTAGTTATTAGTTATGCTATGTGAAGTAATTGCATTACTGCTTATGTTGAATTTCTAAAAAACTATATTGTAATTGAAAATTTGTCATCTATCAACATCTAGTTATTAGTTATGCAATGTGAAGTAATTCTTTGAGTTTGAAATATGTGCAATGCAATGTAATCAACGATATGAATACAAACTACACAAATCTATTAAGTACAATTCATTAGTTATTTACTCTTTATTCTATTACCTGAGTGATGCTTTGAACTCCACCACCACTGGGAGGTGTTGCCATGCAATATCCAAGATTAACCTAGTCAACATCCAAAATCAAATATTAGAATACCATTCATATAACAATGCTATTCACATGTAATATTTATAATTGTTTACTAATTACATACTTCAGCTCAATACATGTCGTGGCATAATATGGAGGTGGAGGACTGCTGAAAATAGAATGAACACTATATGACCCTGAAATTTCATTACAATCATTAAACTAAATTAGTTAATCTTGCATTTCAAAAATGAAATTTAATAAATTAAATTCAATGAACTTGCTAACATTTACCTGAGTATCAAGGCTGAAAGCCTCATTCAAAAGGGCATCTTCCATCACTAACTGGTCAGCTACAGACATAACTAGCACACCTACCTCCTGACTATCCATGGGGTCATAACCACAGGTGGACCTGCAAGCTTGAAAAATATGGGACGGAACCCTACCCCTCGAAGTTTCCCCCAACTCACAGTATACTGCAGAACTGACATGCTCTATGATACTTTGGGTCAAAGAACTAATAGACTATAGAGTCTCAACCTCAACACTCTCCTTCACAATGGAAGGGACAACCACATGCTCATAAGCCAGTCTGGCGAGTGCTCGTCTCACTAGCTGCTGAGGATCAAGACATGCCCCCGGTCTATCCTTTGCAGACCCACCACCTCTACCCTTGAATTCCTGCATATCAAAATAGTTGGGGATTTTGTTGAGGACAAAATTGCAGTATATTTTTCTCAAGAAATATTGTGGGACCTTGTTATTGTTGCATGGAGGATGCCTCTGCCAAAAATGGCCCTTTATCCCTTGGTGGTTACACCAATGGATAGGAAACCTCTTTCTTGTAGGGTGTAGAGGTTGATTTGTTTGCAGTTTAGTAAAAAGTGAACACAAGTCAATTTTTGTAATTTTTCATTTTTGACTTGAGTGTGGGATAGTTTATCTATGTAATATTCTCTGCACTCCCGTCTCTTCTCCACCCAACCACTTAATTACTTTCTAGTTGAATCTATTTTTTTTAACATAGCTTCAAGTGATTTTGCAAGCGTGGTTCTTTGCAAGGTTGAACTTGCATGATCTTCCAACCTTACAATTAACTCCTCAATTTGTTTTTTGTTATTTTCAATTTCCCCCATTATATTTTTTTGAGTTCCAGGGGGATGTTGAGGAATTGTTGGAGGAGTTTGTTGTTATATTTGGGGTTGTTCTTCACCATGTATTTCAGGTTGAGGTGAAGGAGGATTTTGAAGATTGAGAGGTTGATTATCATTTCCTTTAAATTAAATAAATTTACATAAAAAAACCTATTAAATCTTGCTATTTAGAAATAAAATCACAAAAAATAAACAAACAAAACTTACTCCTAACACTTCCCCAACATTGTGGTGAAATTTTGGTGAAGACTCAACAATGATTTGATGAATAATTTGGTCTCCAAGAACACGAGTGCACTTTTGAGGGTTTGAAGGCTACAGGCTTGGAGAAAAACACATAAATGAAAAATGAAGAGTATTTTTTTTTGTTATAAACAGTTATAACACACTCATATTATAACACAAACACATTATAGGCTTGGTGTGACTGAGCCTTAGGCTTGGTACACCAAAGCTATAATGCGAGCATGTTATGGCTTTTCAATTTTTTTTAAAAAAGTTGGCCACTTTTTGGCCCCCTATCTTTTTGCACCCGCCCACTTGGAAGATAATAATTTGAGAGGTATTTCCCATTCTTTTTTCATATGCATTATGTTTCATTCTTTGTTTTCTCATGGGAATGCATCATTATATATGATGATTAGTTCTAGATGACTCATTTGAGGATTGTTTAGAATGAGTTATTATCATGGATACAGACTTTGAGCTATGGTCATTTAGTTTTGAAGGGTTTATTTAAGGAGTGTATGGCATGTTTATCTCCTTGTGCATATGATTTCATTCATTGATTAGGAGTTTAGGAGATGTTATTGAGATGATTTCCTAATTTAGGAATAAATTATTTGGGTTGATCTTCCTTTAATTTGAGATGCATACATATTGGTTATGGTTAGATTTGGATAATTTTATTCTCTTTTGGGTTTAATGAAGGAGATCATACTTATCACAACTAGAGAATTTAAGTGTGTGTTGAACTACATGATACATGATTTGATTTGTAGCTCCTCTATTTGGTCTTGTTCTTCTTCCTGGATGTTTGTATCCACATGAAATTGGAGTTGACTTATTTTTGTGGAGCTATGATGATCACTATGTTTGTGGTCATGTGTTGATACTTGCACTTCATTGTTTTTTGGTGGCAACATGAAGGTTCATTGATCTCTTTCTTTTGTTGAGTGTGGAGAACTTGGGAGAATTATGGAGACTTGTGGTGAGAGTTGTATTGTGGTATATTTTTTTGCAAGTTTTCCATATCTTTATGGACGTTCCTTGGTACTACATGATGTTGGTTACACTTTCTATGTGATGCTATTGGCGAATCTTTAGAGTCCTTGGTCATTTTCAAAATTGACAGTACTCATGCAGTGGTAGTTCTTGGATGTGTATGTTCTTCATGGATAATTTA